>VZUI01002934.1:0-63169 GCA_013401135.1 Cettia cetti
GGCAGAGCAGGGGAACAACTCCTCTCCCTGAGCAGTGGCAGGAACAGTGTGGGATGAGCTGACCATAAACCCCCATTACCTGTCTCCCTGAGCCACCAAGTGGGAGGAGGTAGAGCTTGTGAAGGAGGAAGGGGTTAGGGGAAGGTGTTTTAAAGTTTTACTTTTCATCATCCTGCTCTGATTTTGTTGTAATAAATCCAATTAATATTAATAAGCTCTGTTTTACCTGTGATGGTAACTGGTGAGTGATCTCTTCCTGTCCTTATCTCAACTCACAAACCTTTCTGTATTTTCTCTCTCTTGTCCAGTTGTGGAGGGGAGTGATAGAGAGACTTTGGTAAGTATCTAGCATCCAGCCAGCATCAACCCACCACATTTTACTACTGCATGTAGTCTCAAGGATCTTCCAAAAAAAGTGTGTGAATGAAGTTTTTTCAAAAGCATTTGTATTTAGATACAATGCCAATATAAATAAAATATAAGAGATAAATTGTCACAGCTCCCTACCTTTATTAAGGCGAGCGGCTTAAAAATCTGTCCTGACTTTGCAGAACAGACCTGCTTTCTAACTGTTCTGCCAAGTGGAAAAGAGTTTTCCACACCTTCTCCCAGGCACTGATGATAGATAGATAGCACTTTTCCACCTTTTCTCTTTGGCATCATTATTTTAACACAACACCGATTACACGCATGTTAAACAATGCAGAAAGTTCTTCAGTGGACTGAGTCTCAAAGGGAACAGAGTGACAAATTTCAATCTGGTCATTTCAGGTTTTTTTCTCCTGGGTTTTATGTTTTTGCAAGTGCAGAGTGTCTGTGGGAACAATGCTAAAATGATAAATTTGTAACAGGGACCAAGCACTGAGCTTTCCTAATCTGTAACTGCTGACAGGGACAACCCAGTGAAGAGGAAATAATTGATTTAAATGCAAAGGGCAGTCTCATTAAAGACAGTAGTCCAGGCACAAACACCTCTTTTTGTCTCTGTGTACTCTCACTCTATATGCTTCCTGGTAGGCAAAATGAATGAGGGTAAAGAATGCACATTTGTCACAGACAGAAACACTCCTTATTTCAGTCTTTTAAGTGGTCATCTGTTTTCTTGTTTTCCAATTAAAATTTAATCAGACTAAGTGATCCTTTAGAAAGGCAATCTGTTAATTAACCCATATCAGACAGCAGAAATCAGGCTCTTCAAGCACAATCTCAATTTATTATCCAGAAATAGCTCTCATTAGTTAGAGACAAGAAGGAAGGGAAAGTTTTCACATACAAATTTAGAAGATATATGCTCTACTCTGGTTTTAGCTTGTTATCTGAAAGCCATGCAATAAATCATGAAATTAGAAAAGATGTAAAGAACTATCTTTTTACATGCCTCAACCTGAATGGCACATAAAACTCTAATTGTGGTTTAAGTATAATATTTATGAGTCTGGAAACTTCAGGACACAGTCCAGTGGAAACAATTTGTGAGTTTACAGACAAATTAATTCCACATCATTGTTTGGAAACAGAAAAGATAAATAATTCTGCCAGCTACTCCTTGCTTGAATAGATGATCAAAATATGTAAGACCTGGGGATAAAAATTTTATGGCACTCTATAGTGCCAGCATTTGCTATATTGAATATTGTTTTCTTCTACTTTCCCCTGAACACACTCCACCCATCACCACCTACCCCCAAACTAAAACCAGACATTCAGGTGCTGGCCATTTCAGTAATTCATACAGATGTAAATGCTGATCACTGCAATGAATTCTATCTAGAAAAAGTCCTTAGGGTTGCTTCTACTCGGACAAACAGTCCTGTGGAATGTTCTGCAAGATTAGCTGCTCAATCAGTGCTGGTAACTAGCACCACCACCTTTTCCTTCCCTTCAAGGTGGACACAAACATCACAAAGTGTATTGATATGCTTGAGTTTTGCAGGGAAAGTTACAGCTGAGTAATAAACCTAATCAAGAGAGCTTTCCTGAGGATATGATGCTTCCCAAGATGCAAGTGCACATTTTTTTGTGACACTTGGCATGGAGAACAAAGACAGAGAGTTTAAAGTTAGTGGAAAATATCCTGGGAAACAATCTCCATTGAAATGATGAGAGAATTATCTCCTGTGGGACAAACAAATGGGTGGAGGTCAAACTTAACCCTCCTAGCTTCCCAACTTCTGCAATATCTGAAAATTAATAGGAAAACAGTAGTTCCAGGAAAGGCTCTCGATTTAATAACAGAAAGTGCCTGCCTGTAGAAGAGAAGCATGGAAAAACCATTTGACTTAGTTCAATTATAGAGAGAACAGACTAGCAAAGTACAGCTTAAAATGCATCCAGTTTCTTTAATTTCCTACTTCAGTCTATGCTGTGAACTTAAAATTCTCCTGGAATTAGCCTGCAGTGAGAGGGGAGTTCCAAAACTTCCGTATCTTGAAACTGGACCTCATTGCCCTTGAGAACAACATAGGTTTTGTCATCAATTTTATTTAGAGAAGATAAGCAAGTTGTACTGCAAAAATAAAGGGTGAGAGGAGATAGTGTTGCTTTCTTCGTACTGTATCAGAAACTATAATGCAAGATCACAAACAAAAGCCATTTAACAAAAACCCAGTTTGGTATAAGAACAAACAACAACAACAAAAGCCTGAGTGAAACTAAGCTGCAAATTAAAACAGGCCCTCAAACAGGCAATAGGTGTTAATCAAAGCATTCAGCATGGCAGCGTATAAGAACCTTCCTGCCTAAACCAACATCCAGATTAACAGTGATTAGTTTAGCTAATGTAAATATTTCTGCAATGTGGTGTTACAGGTAAGATTTTGGATCTGGAATCCTTATTACTACTACAGTGCAGTGGGGAGCATATTTTTGTCCTCTAGTAAAATCATCTTAGTAAGAGTGAAGGATTTCTTCAGAGAGATGTTGGGAGAAGGTGTTTACTCTTGTACCATCTTCTGTGGCTCCATTCAAAGGCATGCAGGAGCTCTTCAAGGATGGACACAATGCCGAGTGCCGACAGATAAACAGTGAAGAGCAAACCAAACGGTTTGGAGAGAAAAACAACTCTATTGATGAATACAAGACTAATACTTTTGCAGCACGAGCTTGATTTATTTTTTCTCCTGACAGACTTCTAACAAGAACATCTTTAAGTAAGGTTTGAGTCATACAGAATATACGTAATTTCCTTTACTGAATATACTAGCGGTTCTACAAAGCGGATGCATTTCCCTACTGACTTTGTAAAGCCTTATCCTAAGGCCCCATTGAAAAGGAGTACAAGTCAAGATTACTGATTTTGTAATGATAATTTGCACTTCTTATTTGTACCAAGTGCTATTCTACTGAAGGTTTACAGATGGCTGTTACGTCTACAGCTACAGACATAACACAAGAGCTGTCCTCTTTGGATTAAGCAGATTTTGCATGAAAATATTCCATCTGACAATGGAAACAGAACACAAATCTGAGCAACATGGTCTAGTGAAGGTGTCCCTGCCCTTGGCAAGTGGGTTGAAACTGGATGATCTTCAAGGCTCCTTCCATCCCAAACCATTCTATAATTGTGCTCTTTTGTTTCGTATAGAAGCAATGCAAGAGTTACATTTGTCTCGCAGCTTTCCATCATCAGTATCTATTTTACAAAATAGTGTTTTAAAAATAGGCTGTATAAGACATTTCCAGTCAAAACACACATATGTGTTTTCTAAAAAGTCCTCACATTGTGTACATGAGTGTTTGTGGAAACCTGTTGTAGTCTGCCCAGACAAGATTTGGATAATGCTTATTGATTTCATGGTCTGCAACAAGTTCTATGTTTTGCTGTTCTCCATCCTCACGGAAAGCATCCTCACTGCTTTCCCAAACTACCTTTACTGAAAGGAATGTCCCAAATCTGAGGCTTCATTTTTCATGCAGTAAAATTCAATAAAATCACAGAAGGATGTTCAGCCCAAACAGGGTTGGACCTAAGCACACTTCCTCACTAAGGCAAATTGAGGCCAAGCCAGGATTGCTCACATGAATTGACAGAAAAACAGAGTAGTCACGTCTTTGGTAATATTTGTTGCTCTTTCTAAACAATGAAATCAAGCATGCAATCAAGCCTTGAAGAGAAAGTGAACTTAACACCACTGATCAGAAACCAAGCAGTTGTAAGATGCTACATGGTGAATTTTGAGTGGTTTTGGCAAACCGAACCATTACAGTTGAATTAATAAAGCTTTCCCTCACTACCAACCACTGCTGTCCTGCTGCTAATTTCTCTTTGACATAATGACTAGCTAGTAACATACTTGATTAGGAACCTCCTGGCCCAGATGGGTAAAAAAGAAAACTAGGGGTAAACTACTGTGATGAATTAATTAATTCTGCAATAACTCCCCAAGTTTTGGAGTAGTTTCTGTTTTAGAGTTATACACAAAGTCATTGAGATTTAGGTGGCAAGAGCCCATAAAAAACAACAGGAGTTCTATTTCTATTATGCAGTACAAATAGGTGTTACTGTTTCCTTTGGAAAAAAAAGGTCTAATCTGTAGGGAAATGAACCTCTTGGAAGCATGTCAATATTTTTACAGCATACACTGTTTAAGACTTGCTTGTGTATGATGTATAGCATGGACAGGTAATTTTCCTATAAGTCATAATTCATAGGACAAACAATGTGAGGGATATTAATGGAAAGAGATCAACAAGGTTATTTCCTTTTTCTGACTTTCTGCAGAGTTAATACTAAGTGAAAACTCTTAATTCAGCAAATGAGTTAACTGGAACTATTCTGTCATTGCAGAATTGAATACTGAAGCTTCCCTATTTGTGATACTTGCAGATCCTATGCTTCAGCAAACTAATGTTACTTAACTTTATTTCTCCTTTCAATTTATGCAGTGGATATAAATACCAACAGTTTTGAAGAGGCATCTGGCTTTTTTGACAGATCACAACTACAGAATTTAGTAGTTTATATGGATTTTCCCCCTATTAATTTCAGGACTAGATTCCAGTTTTATGAATTCCTTAATAAACTATTTTGATGAAAAGCATATTCAGTGCTTTACCAGCATTCCCTTGCTCTTTTGATTAATGCAGTAATAGAAATGTTTCCTTTTCACTTTCCCAAGTTCCACATAGACATGTTTTGAAGACAAATTAGCTAAAGGTTATTGCTGCATGAGAACTGCAGCTGTTCTGCAGATGCTGAGTGTCCCTGCTTTTCATTGGCCCACAATCATTCTCATTCAGGAATAAAACCTAAACCTATCAGACTATGTCACTATGTCATAGATTTCATTGGTATAGCTTAATTTTGTGGACTTCTCTTCCAATATGCTTACAACACACTTTGCCTTGGATGGGGAAAAAAAAAAAAAAAAAGTATTTTAACAATTTTTATGTTGCATCAGCTGAAATTAAGACACTGGAATAATCTATAATACCAGATTAGGCTTCCTTCCTATCTGAATACATACATGGTGACTAATGTAGCCAACTCCCTTTTAGAAGGGCTTTGGAAAATGCTGTTGTCCCCATTTCAGAGATAAGAAAGTGGAAGCAGAAGACTCAAGAGAGTTTAATCAAGCCCTCACACCAGCTGGTGACCTATGTTAGGCAGAGTTAGAACCAGACAGTGTTTGCATGAGACTCTTGCAACAGAGCTGGTACCGATTGCATAAGCAGATGGTAACCCATGCAGCAGTCTGTTTCCAAAATAATACATTTCAGTTCAGTTGCAATTGATTTAACTAGATTTAAATGAAACCAAAACAGTCCTATTGTCAGTAAAAACACAGTTTATTCAGATGAATTTACTAGATGCAGAAAATGTTGATATTACACAGAAGAAGCAGAAGAGGAAATTGAGTTTAAAATGAAGCTTCCCGCCACCCCCTCCCCCCAACCTGCCACGCTCTCAGTGTATAAGAATAGTTAATTAGGACAAGTCAAAACACAAGTAATCCAAGCTTGACAGCTTTGCTTACAGAGGCCCAATAAGATTTTACTCTGTGAGTGAATTGAAGCATAAAGTAACACTGCATACTACATTTTCTCCCATTTATAGCCATGCATTAAAATATGCTTCAGGTTAAGAAATTTGCGGAGAGCTACTTGTGTAGAACACCCTAAAAACTGTTCAGTTTCTTAGGCACTAGGAGGAAAATGTCATAGACTTTTGGTTTCCCAAACACTTTTGCATTTCATCCCCAAATTTCAATACAACTTTAAAGATCTTGTTTCTCTGAAGACATGCTAGAAGCTGCTGCCAAAGCATGCTAGTAGCATCACACTCCTCATTTCCCATTTAACAACCTATCTTAAGGAGAAAAAAAAAAAAAAAAAAAAAAAAAAAAAAAAAAAAAAAAAAGGAAAAAAAGGAAAAAAAAAAGAAAAAAAAAAAAAGAAAAAGGCAGGTCTGTGTAAAACAACTTACTTGTCTGACAATTCAGTGAGCTTACACATGCTAGAATAAAAATCTTGCCTGTCCCAACAGCATCAAATAAAAAAACCAAAAGTGATCAGACTTGGGTGGAGCAGAGTACTACCTGTAACAACATTTTTAATCAGGTAGACTTTTGAACTACAGAACAGGAACAAGAAAAAGACAAACTGTTGGCTATTAACTCTTGAGAGTTGTACCTTCACTAAGCCACCTTGTTAAGCCAAACAACCAACCAGGTTTCCAGAGTCAACCAAAATTTTTACATAGACTGGTGTCGTTGAGGTTATCTCCCTGTATCATTCCTGTATCAGGCAGCAGGAGGAGGAGGCAAGGCAAGGCATTCTTCCAATGTCAACAGGGACAGGATGCTTTGTGTGAATAGCTAGGTGATGGGCTTATATTAAGGGGTCTAATAAGGGCAAAAAACCTGCCACAGAAAGGCTCTTAGCTTTGAGATTTCTGTTATTGTGTGTTTAGCTTTATCCAGGGCTTAACCTGAAATAAAATGTTTTGATGCTACGTACTATAAATCTCTTCAACACTAGATTAACTCAAGACTGATCTTTGAGGAGGACTGGGGAAAGAGTGGAGGCTGCTCTGAACAAATGTTTTCAAATACAGAGATCTGGCAGCACAGTTACAGCCGGTTAAAAAGAAGTGTGATCAGTAACTGAGATAACAGACTAGGAAACAGTCTGACCTAGACACTCTCAGATCTGTAATGGCTTGGTTTGCCTAGTCTATTTCTTCTGCTGGGTGAGTGAATTAGACTGGCAATAACATCAGTTTGCTGCTAAGAGCTGGCTGTGCATTAGAGTATTTCTTAAACACAGTTGTGTCAGCATACATACAAACCCTTTTCTTTTTCAGGAATTGTGTAATATTAAAAACCACACACATACAACATGCACTGGAACACAGTCTTCTGCTATTTTAATACATTGAGCACTATACTAATAAGTACACAGAAGGGGCTTTCTTACCAAGGGAGCTTCCAACCACTGACAGAAAGGAGAACAAATACTGCTTCAATAATTCTCCAATAATCTTTTCAGTCCTCTACCACATCTAGTTCTTGGTCAAAGCCCACTGGTAAACTAGAAATTGCATATATCCAGTAGAAAGGATTTTAAGTGAAAAAGTAAGCTTAGTCAACTGAAAAATCTTTCCACTTTAAGCACTACCAATACATGAACACTTTCAGATTCACAAAATTTCTCATACATTTGCAGGTTTCCCCTGAACAGCTAACACAAGACAAATTGCAGGGAAAGAGTAATGTACCACATTGATGCGTGGCAGGTAATTAACAGACTCTGTGCCCCATCACTTCTCAACTATCCCATACCTGAGGATGTATGAAAGCCAAACCACTTTGTCATCTTCTTGCTACTGTATTAAAGGCAAGAGGGATCAACTGGCAGAAGCACCATAGTTATTGCCGTCTGTTACTCTTTTCCTTCCTAGCCCGGATTTCCTGCAACTGATATCTGTGAGTTCAGCAGCACCTATTACCTTCTCAGAATCCAAGACAGAGGAAGCACTTGTACATTTCAAAGTAAAGAACCCCCACGCTTAAAAGCTACTCATACAAGACCTTAAGGGAGTCAACAAAACCACAGAAAAGCTGCAGTTACCTCAAATAAGTAATACAGTTTTTCTAAGATGCACAGAATTCAGCTGAAAGCACCTTGTCAATGTCTAGTGTGAAACTACTTTATGACAGTGTTTCTCCAATAGGAAACAAGAGGCAGTCAGCTGTGAGGACATCTGTCCAAATAACCAAATGTCTAACTGTAGCAGAGCTGAACAAGTATTATTAAAACATGCCAATAAAGCCAAGGCACTCTTAAAGTTTAACCTGTATTTTACTTACCCTAAATATAAGATAAAGACATCTATTCTCATTTCATTAATCAAGTTGACAGCTTTAGGACCTTGCAGAGATTATGTAACAAATTCATGAAAAAGCACTGTTATCCTTTAGTCACAATCCACTTAAAACACCACCTGAAAATCTAGTATTACTTCATTATAACAAATAACATAGAGGCACAATAAAGATGACTACTGGATTTGCTGCTAAACAGAAGCAACTTTAAAATTTTTTGCTCTCTCTCCCTCCCCCTGCCTTCCACGTGAAAAGCCATTTAAAAAGTTGAAAACGGGCAAGTTGTATTTTAAAAGGGCAATTAATAGTGACACAGCTGAAAAATTTTTGGAGTGCACTGAAAGAAATAAGAAAGCATGAAGTATAAACTCCAGTGCCCTTCAAAAACCCTTGTGCCAACAAGGCAAGTGCCGATTGCCCTCTGGTCATTCTGCAGTCATGTACACACCACTTAGACAGGCCTGAAGCCTTAACTGGCAAGTTATCATGGATCAACTATTTAACTTGATTTTAATATATTCGCATTACAGTCTGTAGCTAGTTAAGAGCAACTGTAAGAGTTGAGCATGTGGTAGGTTGAGCATTCCAGCCTGACTAATGCAAGAGAGGCTAAGGGAGATGTCAGTATCACAGTGAGCTTGATTAGAACCCTTCTCTTTGTTCAGCTGCTTGGCTCCAAACACCTCTCCTGTTTCTTTGGTGCCTGGAGGAGACTCATCAACCTCACTTCCACTACAGGCCAGAACTAATCGACTTATAAACCGCAGTTTCTCTAGTGAGGGACCAAACACGATTTTAGAGCAACTTTCCTCCAAAGCTTTTTTACTCCTTTGGAGTAGGCAGGAAGTAGCAAAGAGGAGAAGCAATATAAGCATTCAGAGGTCACACAGAAAAGTCATCACTGATAATTTGATATTTTAGCCAGGCCATCAAAAATGCTGTATCATATCTGACTATGCTTTCCACCTTGAGACCTTCACAACCCTTTGCAGAATTATTTTCAAATCCCATCAGCTGTTACTCACTTGGTGCCATTATCTGGCAATCTTATGACTTTACAGTCCCAATGAGTGTTAACTGCCACTGGTGTTAGGAAGTGTCAGAATTCAGAGACCTGTGATAGGTCCAGCTTGGGACATTTTTGCACCTCTTGCAACCTTTAAAGAGATACACAGGTCTGGGTTTTGTTTTTCAGCAGTTGGAAACTGCTTGCACAGTATTTGCAAGATGCTGACACAGAACAAAGTCAATTTAGTATTTGCCATTTGCTCTACCACACACTGTGTCCCCCTTTTCATTAAGGCAGAAATATAGTCTGACAGACTGGCTGATCTGTAGTAATCAATCCCACAACAGAGATTTAAAAAAATAGGTCCATCGTAAGAAACACTACAGAAACACATTCGGTTAGAAAAGGAAACACAACCTATTATTTTTTTCCTACTTCCTTTTTATCACTCACATTTCTTTCTCTTAAAAAATCAGTCTATAAGGTTTGATTTTAAAACATTTCAGAAGCTATTTTGCACCCAAGAGTGTCTTTGATCCACTCGAGTTCACACAACACAATGCAGGCAAAAAAAAAAAAAAAAAAAAAGAAAGAATAACCTCCTTACTGATTTGACTGTAAATAGAGCTACCAGGGCAATACATGCCTAGGAACAATCTCTCCTGCCCACAACTTGAGTGTTGGTAAGTACATAACTAACAGAGTAAAATCTAAAAACTCCACTATTAAGACATGATAACGTAAGATGGGAGGGCATAGAAAACAAACAGCCAGCCTGAAGTTCCCTAAAGATCCTGGTGTTTTAAAGAAAAGACCTAGCAATGCTACAATCAGCAGTGCTGATGAGGGACCTGACAGAATCAAGACAGAAAAATAAAGGAAGACAAAGTTCCTTCAAGCCCAAGGCATCCCCTTAGCAGCCAGAGCTACCAAAAATGCAGAGTACATACTGCATGCTTATTTTAAAAGTTCAATCTGCCTCTAAGTGTGGCTGTCTCCTGAGGATGTCTGCAGCACCACAGGTGGGTGCTTCAGATGCGACCACAAGTGGGATTTTAATTTAACTGAAGAGTGTAACCTTTCCACTTGTCCTGTTACCATATTCTGTTACATACTACAGAGCAGACTGGGTTTGTGATCTGAGCTCAGTTTGGACTAAACAAAGCCCAAAGACAGACTACTACTCCAACCTATTCCAGGAAGAAATTTAACTACACATTCATATGTATTCAATCCATAGAATCAAACAAGTGCCAGGACAAAATAAAACCTCTGCAAATCACAGGCACTGTGATCAGCAGATCCACAGCACCAAAGTGCAAAAGCATTCTCCTTTGCTCCCTAGCTGATCAGATTATTTACTGTAATTTGTAATCCAGTTTATTTCTGAGTTGTATATTACTATGTTGACATCTACTTGCACTACCAGCAAGGAATACAACGGTTCTGAAGGTCAACAGCATTCAGAGAAAAGCAAAACAATTCATTATGTTTAATTAGTATTATAGCAAAAATAACAATTTGTTTTTAAAAAGGAAATCTGTACAAAGTCATCATTACACTGTATCTTCACTGGCTACAGACAGTATCTTGCAAAAACCATATAAACAACATGAACCAAAGCATAGAACAAGCTGTTGATAACTTGCAAAACTACTCGCATGCCATAGTCTCTAGAGCAGAGCTTGCCAAAAACACACCTAGTAGCAAAAGGTAACTTGTAAGGTAACACAAACATTTAGTTCTAAGGTAACAGAAGGACAGCACACTAGGAACACTCAAGGATCAAGTTCATAACAGGAAAAAGGAAAAGCTCATAGCAGAAAAATTATAGCTTCTGATCGATTGCTATTGCTCCATCAGCAAAGTTGCAGTGTATGCACTACCAGCTTTGTTTAACTATAGTCCAAGGAAGTTCAAACAATTTAATGGTTAAACAGGGAAAAAGAAAGAAAGGAAAACACAACAGAAAAGCATGCCTGCTTACATTTGGTTTTATGTGTAGAGACACACAGAGAAAAGCTGTGGGGCAATGCAGCTGGACATCATGAGGAATTTCTTCACAGAAAGGGTTGTTAAGCATTGGAATGGACTACCCAGGAAGGTGGTGGAGTCACCATGCCTGGAGGCATTCAAGAAACAACTGAACATGGCACTCAGTGCCAGGGTCCACTTGACAAGTCGATGTTTAGTTAAAGGCTGGACTCTATGATCTCACAGGTATCTTCCAACCTAAATGACCCTATGCTGCCTGTCCTCAATTCTTTTCTAATCCTGCAGTGGCAATATCCATAACTCACACTCTGAGGCATCTTAGTCAGCCGTGGACAGTTGTCCTACATTTTCATCTCAAGTTATACCTGCTGAATTTAGAGGATGCATAATTAAAGATATAAAAATTTAAAAATCTAGGAACACCTATTTCACAAGTATAAGCCTTAATTTACACTGTCGAGTTTTTATATGAAAGATATTAGAAATTGTTAATAAACTGTTTCATTGGCAATCATTTGCCCTTGTCTGAAAGATGGTCAGCTTTGCTTTGTTCAGCCTATGAAAAAGGCTTAGCCTTTAAAGAGACAAGTCAACTGGCATTCCAGATAATTCTGTCCCCTATTTATCCACCTCACCTTCAATATCTTCAGTGGAAGGGATCAGGAAGGTAAAGAGCAAACAAACAAACCCTAGTAAGTCTAGAATCTCATTTAAGCATGTTCTGAAGAGCGCAAAAAAAGGGAAAATATTATGAAAAAGATGCCCCTAATTACTTTACACTGAACACCAAATCACTCTACAAAGCCTAAGCAAAAGTCATCATGCTTGTAATGTTGAACAAAGCATTGAGAACTTAGTTCAAGTTTTTAAGAAAACTAATTTGCAGACTCTCTCAAAAATATTGGACATAGATTTAAACCTCGAGGTAGCAGCTTGAATGTAAAGCAACATGGGAAACAATGCTCAGAATCAGAGAATATTCTTAAATTTTCACAATTTAAAATAAATTCCAAGAATCTTCAAATCTAGAAGCAAGCTCCACCATCTTCAAACACAAGTCAAAATCGTGGAAATGCACCTGTAGGTACTTGTGAAAAGTGAAGACACTTTAAAAACCAAGGGAGAAACTAGTATTAATCCACTTAACTGGTATTTATTTTATAATAAACCATGTACCAAGTATATTCCAGCAGCTATCCTTAAAAGTCTTCTAAAATGTCTGTTCACAGCACTGGGCTTTAAGTCTAAACATTTAGGTTTCTAAAGTTGTATCTCAGGTCTGTTTAGAGTCCTATACACTTTTCAACTGAAGACGTCAACTATTTGTTCTCATATTCACTATGTTTGTCTGCTTCCCCTAAACACAGCCAGCAGTTTCTCTTTTCATTTTATTGCTGTTTTGAAAGTAACCATTTTCACTCATCTGCAAATGATTCCCTTTCTTTTCACTAGCCCTGATGTTTATCAATGGGAAGCATATCATTTTTCAATGACTCTGGTGGGCAAGCAAAAGATTTCCCGGTAAATAAGACACGGCCCAGGGTAGGCAAACCTTTGCTCATGTGAATAGACATGAGGGTCAAGAGGGCACCTCCTTGCATGAATAGCTCCTTTATCATTAAGCTGATGTTTCACAACCATGATAGAGCAATAAAGAGTAAAAGTAAGGAACTGGAAAAGAGGGAAATGACTGAATCACCTTGTACTTGGTTCAGTCTTCCAAACCCCCTCCCACAGCAGGGTGGATAAAGGTGTCATCACTGGATCCCTGCTTTGCTGCCCTTCCTAGTGTCCCAGGACTTAGGGCCACAGACACAAGTGACAATGACAAGCCATAGACTTGTATCAAGACAGAGCTGTTACACTACTTTTAAGACTCTACAAGGATCATAAATATTGTATAGTGACATTAATACTAACAATGTTAATTTCTGCCTATATTCCAAAAAGTTATGAGACTTTTTTCTTCCAAAGTAATTGTACATAGAGATGGGAGATTACAGTTTCTTGTGTCAATACACAGGTTAAGGGTCTTTGGAGGCTTAAATAATGTGAATAATGTGTCATCTCAACCACATTTACATTTGAGCAATCAGCTCTACCCAGAAGAATATGGACAGGCAGAAACCAGCCTATACACTGCCCAGGGTGAGTCACCTTTAAAATCAGGGTCTATGTAGCATTAATCCAAGAAGCGTTTAAGTATTTTCTTTACCTCATACTGTTATGATAAGTAATATGGTACTCTCAACACTCAAAAGCAAATGGATTATTCACACGAGAGACTCTTAAAAGTTGCTTTTGAGCAAGTTTATTTTTAGGCAATTTCTCAGGATGGAGGAAAAACGCTTTCTTCTTAGCATATCCTACAATACTCAGCTTGTAAATTTCCACAAGTGTGTTAAACAGATTTCAATAAACATTTACTGTGATGTATTTCTACTGTAATACATTGTGAAATTTTTACTACGGAAAATAAACTTTTGACAGTATTTGACCATATACAGTCCATTTAATAATCAGTTGAAACGTTGGTACAGGGATACTGGTCTGTACATGAGCTGAGAATCTGTGCTGATAACCTACTTGTCTTTTCAAGCTTTTTCAAGCTACAGATCTAGCTTTGTAATCATTCCACACAGTTTCCATTGCACTTACAGCTAGCATTAGGCTCAAAGGAACACATGAGCTAACCTGGATGGGGAACAAGGGCAGCAGAGAGACCGGTCTCTGAATAAGTCAGTCCTTGTCACCTTTCAGGCTGCTTCTGGAAACAAAATTGGTATCGTTAGTTCAACTTCAACATTTCTTGGCATCCTTTTATTTTTACCAACACCCATTTCACACTCTACAGTTGGTGATATTTGCTGAAGAACTTTATCCAGTATGTTTTAAATGGGGGTCTTAAACAGAACATCAGAGAAGTAACAGCAAAGCTCAACATGGCTCTGTAAAGCCGCATGAGTATCAGTGGGGACCAAAAACAGAGTGAAAGAAAAGGCTTCAAGATGAAATCATTTTTTTAAAAGAGACAACAGCAGAAAAATTAGTTAAGCCACGCAAAATCCCAAGAACAAGTTTAGGGAGTCCATGGAAGAAGCTAGAGGAAGAGGCTTAGAGGAACAGGACAGAAGTGGGGATGAGGCTGGGCGGGGAGGTGTTAAAAGCCTATTTTTCAAATCAACAATGTTCTGGATTTATTACAGGAGAATAAATTTGGAAGTTTAATAACAGAAGAGGATGATCAGGATTTGTGAAAGAGATGCTAGCAATGCTTTAAAGATTCGGCAGAACCCAACAAAAGCAGCACTGAGTGGCTGAGAAAGGACAACTACAAAGACTATTTCTGATACACTTTACTCAGGACACAATCATGAATACATGATTTCCTCCATCACAGTTAGCTTCAGCTAGGTTAGATTTCACCCTGCCATAGTTCTCCGTCAGATGTGACACACTCCCCTCTTTCCCATCACTTCTTACACAGAAGAAGAATACGAACAGGCACAAAACTACAAGTCTAAAAGAAAGCAGGCAGTACAGTTTGCAATTACCAAGAAAAGAGAAATAAAGGCATTTATATTTGAGCTAACCTGATATTAAGATGACAACGGAATATCTGTATGGGATCATCAGACCAGCAAGACTGGACATAGAAAGTAGGATATGACTGGACGAAGTGCAGAGGGAAACCTCAAACCACGTATGAGACTATCACCAGGGGCTAACACATTGAAGAGGGAATGTCCTCCACATGTTTTTCGCTGTCTTGTTGTATTTCAAGAAAAAAAACCCCAAACCAAAAAAACCCCGACTTTCTGCTGCTTCAGGATTCATTGTGATACGCATCACAGGAGAAAACAAATATAAACCCCCCTAATGATTCCCTCATAGCAACATAATTTTCATCCTAAATTGGGGCAGAATGTAGACTCTGCATTATGTCTGCAGCAAGTTCAGCATGCCAGGCACATCCCAATCCAAATGAGTTGTTTTTTTTTCTTGAGGACGTTAAAACAGGTTTGGGATATAATCTTGAGTAAGATTTCATTAAGGCTCCACAACAGCAAAAACATACTCCAAACACATAGCACTTCTTTCATTTTCCAACACCACTTTATAGTTCCGAGCCTCCATCCACCTGTTCCACTAAATACCACAAAGACACTTAACAGGGCACTAACATGGTAACAATAAGGACACTGCCACCAGAAAGCTCTGCTATCTGAAGCAGACAGAAGGAAGCCACCAACTGAAGAAAGGGAACTTAAACCATAAACTTTTAGGATAAAGAACCTATACTGTTCTAAGCTTGCACAGTATCAATTACATCAAGAAAACTAATGAGACACTTTGCCATTCTTCTGCATTTGAGCATTTTAATAGACTTTAAGTGAATTTGAAAATAAATAATTTAAAAGTAATCCAAATGGCTCATTCTCACCACCGGAGCCGCACATATCTGGGCAGCCTGTGTTTCATAGTTCACTACTGCTTACCACGACATTTTAACGGATTCTACACCCATATGGCACTAAGTAAGTTTATATTGCTCTCGGATTTAATACACGGCATCGATTGATAATTAGTTTTGAAGAGGCATTCTGCCAGATGAGCGAGACAGGACGATTATCTACTCCTTATGGCTTGGGAAAAAAAGTCAGTCTCTTAGAGTATAACAGCGCGAGTTGCGAGCATCCCTCCGTGCGAGCCGTGCACCCTTTCCCCCAGTTACCCCGACTGACCTCCGGGACCCCCAGGCACCTCTCCAGCATTTAGTAAGGGAAGAAATAAAAAAAAAAGAGTAAGAGTAGAAAATCAGACCAAACACAAGAGGATCGAGACACTTGGCTTCACCTTCCCTTCCTCTTAACACAACATGCTTTGAGGCAGAAGGAACCACCCTGGGTGCTAAAACAAGAGCAGCATTCACGGGCGCAGGGTTGAGCAGCGGGAAGGGAGCACACTCCGGGCGGCACCTCTGGGCCGGCCAGCTAAGGCTGAAATAAACCCCCAGCTCCTTTAGGACTCAAGAGGCAAAGAGAAGGCGACGCGGACCCATTTAAAGGCTCTATCATTAAGTAGTTAGGAACGATTAAGAGGTTTCCCTGCGCTCCCGCTCGAGGGACAGTTTTTCGGCACCGCGCTTTGTGAAGGCACAGACACGGTCGGGCTGTGCCGGGTGCCGGCTGGTTCCTCAGCCCGCCCGCCCACGGGCCCGGGGTTTTCCGCTCCAGGGCGCCCGGCAGCACCTGCTGTTGCTGCTGCCGCCGCCGGCACCCCCCGGCCCCAGCCCCGGCGGCGCCCGCTGTACCTGCAGGATCCTGTCCAGCCCCTCTTGGCCCAGGCAAGGGAACTGCTTGAGCAGCTCCGTCTTCTGCCGCTTATAGTTGTCGGTAGCCGAGCGCCAGTGGGGCTCCTCCAGCACCTCGAAGATCGCCGCCCCAATGGACAGGTAGAAGATGATGGCCGAGGTCAGCAAGGGGCCCCTGTCCACCATGGTGCCGGCGGTAGGCAAGGAGGGCGGGCGGGCGGAGCGCGGCGGGTGGGCGAGCCGGGGCGGGTGCCCCGCGCTGCGGCCGTGGGTGCCCACAGCCGCCCTGTCCTTCCCCTGACACCCCTGCCTACCCTGGCCGTCCGCCGTGCCTCCGCTCCCGGCTTCTGCCGCGTTCTCTTAGAGTCTTCCACACTCCCCTTCCACACTCCCCTCCCACTCTCTCCTCCTCCCTCCTCCGCACCGCTCCACTCCCCTCGGGCTGTCTCCTTCCCCTCCCTCCAAATCAGCGATTTGAATCTGGTGCTCTCCCGCTTCCTCTCTTCCCCCCCCCGCCCGCGCATGCGGTGCTGCCGCCGGGGTGAGGCCGGCGGGGCGCGCCGGGACCCGGCCCGGACCCGGCGAGGGACGGGCGGTCCCCGCGGGGCCGGAGGGCGGCGATGGGGTCTGGCCGTCGCCATCGCCCGCCCCCGAGGGGCCGCCTGGGGGAAGGGGAGCGGGGCCGCGACCTCCGTTCTTGCCGCCCTGCCTGCCGGGAGCGGTGTGGGGCCGAGAGGGGAGCCCGGCCCCGGCCTCTTCCCCCTGAGCGCGGCTGGTCCCTGCGCCCGCAGCCGTCCGTGCGTTCCTCTCCGTGTT
The DNA here is from genome assembly GCA_013401135.1 of Cettia cetti. Taxonomy (NCBI): domain Eukaryota; kingdom Metazoa; phylum Chordata; class Aves; order Passeriformes; family Sylviidae; genus Cettia; species Cettia cetti. The sequence goes on from VZUI01002934.1 coordinate 17,459, forward strand.
TTCCCCAAAGTCACGGTAAGTCGGAGTAGCGTCGCTCAATTTTATTTTACTTGTGGTATTTTACTTTGTTTTACTTCTACTCGTGTCGGCAGGTTCAGCGGAATTCCTCGTTTTCGACGCCGGGAGGTTGTGAAACCAGGCTTGTCGCTTTCCTGGATGCGTGGAAGCGTGAGGGGAAGGTGAACAGGAGCTCTGAGGAGAAAAGAGTGTCCGTCCGCAGAATTCACCACTTCCCTGAGACGTCCACACGTGGGCATTACAGATCATTAGGCTCAGAAACTGCATCTCTATTTCTTTCATGCCTTTGGTACCTTCAATAAACATCGCTATGTATGCTGCCCGGGAGTTTGGGAGGGAGGGAGAGACACCGGGTAGTGATTTTCCATAAGATGCTCCAAACATCTTTAAGGCTGACGCTCTCCTGAAGCTCACTCTGTGAAGCCTTCTCCAGAAGCCGCTTACAGCCACGCGTAAGCCCTCGCCCCTCCGTGTTCGGATGGGGCTGGAAATGGGGTTAAATGGGTAAGGGAGAGATAAACTGATGTGTTTTGCACACTGGCAAAGTGCTTGTGGTGTGGACACGGTTCATCTTATGAACGTTATTTTGTGGGGGTAGCTTGTTTTCTTTCTCCTCCAGCCCCCACAACAGAAGTAAACACTCAAGAAGTAGAGAAGTTTATATCAACACTAAGATTTGGGGTGTATAGGTACTCAGTTGGAGTACACAAACTAAAAGGCTAAGATAAGCCCTTGCAGACATAGTTGAAATGGGAAGAGGGGGAATGGAGGAGAATTGCAAAGACAAAGGAGAGAGGTAGAAAATATGCAAGATAGTGTGAGAAAACAAAAGGGAGAGCACATACAAGGCAGAGGAACATGCATTGGCTAGAAGGTATATGGAGGTACCTGTATAAAACTTTGAATCATGCACAGTGGATGCTCTTGTGAGATTGCCCCCAGGAAACCACATGGTCCTTAAGCAGTTCTTCCTACTAATGTATATAGTGCTCAATAAAAATACATCTGCAAGAGGTCCCTAGCAGCCTAAAAGCAGGACTGGAGAAACCACATAAGCCACAAGCACATTAAGTGATCAGTCTTTGAATGGGATTTCCCAGTTATTTAAAGCAAGCATTAAAAAGAAAAAAGAATTTTCAAACTGCAGTAGTTAAAGTATATATGGTAGAGGAAATAGCAAGAAAAAAGCATAATGATAAACATTTTAAAAATGTCATAAGCTATGCTAATCTTTTTCATTAAGGCAAAGAGGGAGGGTGCTTCATGAAGTTTAAAGGCTGTAATTTCCTTTTAATTAAAAGGAAAAGAAGATTTTCATGATGCACAATTACCACATGAAAATTATTCCCAGGTGTTATCACTTGGCCTAAGACCTTTGCAAAACTTGAAAAGCCATTGGTCAAATAAATAATGTGAGCATCTGTCGTTGTCTCACTCTGATTTAACAGTAGAGTTAAAAAATGTATATAAGTACTTACAGCAAGTGCCTGAAAGTATTGAAGAAATTTCAGTAGGCAAATATTATATAATTTTCCTTTTGCTACTCTTGCACCTTCTGAGTCACCTGCAAGTGGTTAGGTTATTCCGACAGCAGCAGCAGTAGCCTGACACGTTACAGCAATGCTGCACTTGTGTGTTCCTGACCCTGAACATCTGTGCTCTGTAACTGGAAGGTATTTGATTAAATTTTGAAACTGTACTCTTTTCCATCTGTCTTTAAGTCTCTAAAGGCCCATTTGTACATTGAAACAATATCTTAAAGGCACAAGGAATGACACCAATGACCCTCAACCTGCTGCCATTACAGAACACAAAACAAGAGGAAAAGCACTTGCAGGCATTTTACAGAAAGTTTGTGATTTTGATTCAACATTTCTACTTTCCACTCTAAACTCCCAATCACTGATTGCATAATTAGTACTCTCAGTAACTGAGTCAGTCGGTATTTAAAAACAAACCTGTAAATCACATACCATTTTTCCCTGTGTTGAAATGCTATTGCACTTGTCTCCTTGTGTTTCTCTGGGTTTAAATGAGGTGAGCCAGGTAAGGAGCAACATCCAGAAAAATAGTTTATTCCCCAAGGAACCATAACTAACTACTGCAAGTAGAGGTCATCCAGTGAGTATCAACAAACTTCAGGCACTTAGATATTTCACTTTGATTCCATTGTCTTTTGCAGAACAAATTACAAGGTATACTTTCATGCTGCTGTCCAAGTAGTATGGCAAGAAGGAATGTTTTGTGTAGCTGGCCCCTCTTTGCACCTCCTGATCTAATATGCTTCTCCTGACCTCAGAAAAGATCCTGTATCCTTTTATTCATGGCCCTTTTCTCCTCTTTGTTTCCCTTGGATTAAACAGTACCCCTATTGTCAACCCACAGCACCTGCCACATAGGCCCCACAGCTTTTCATGCTAGCTAAGTTAATCAAAAGGCTGGGGTTATTCACTCACAGGCTTTTAAATCTCATTAAAAATCAAGGGAAGAACAGCAGAAAGCACTGTGGTGAGCAGTACCACAAGTATCAATCATTTGTATTATTTGCATAGGACGTTTTTTCAGGCTGTCCACTCCAGGAAAGGAAAGGAAATCTCTTTCATCCAAGCTGTATGTCTAAGACACATTTGCTGTACAGATGTTTCCTAGGACAGCCTGGAATGAATGAGTAAATGTCAGAAAATGTTTTAGAAGGAGAAAGTAAAAGATATTATTTGGGCAAAAGAAACCTGTTGTATAGTGGCAAAGACTACATGTTATACCGAGTATGAACTATCGGCCTCTCTTCAAGCCTTTGTCATTTTTCACTTACAAGTCTGTTTTTGCCTGGTTGATGACTGTTCTCAATGCCTGTCAACCCCGCATCTTTAATTTTTTTTTTAACTGTTGAAATTTAGACACCTCCAACATTGCCTTCAAATGTTATGCATCCAGCCATAACTAAGTTGAGCGGTGCACTGTCATGACTATCATGAGCAGTTTTGCTTCTTTGATTCAGTCCAGTGTGCACAGAGAGGGTAAGGATGGTCTGCAGATGATTCAGAATTTTATATGAGGCATTTGTGGAAAGTTCAGAAATTCTCCCTGGGATTGTTCATACCTTTTGGCTTAAGTTTTTATAAAAGCACATTTTATGCTCTGAATGTACAGTAACACATAGTAAATCATAATAAAAATAATAAAAATAATAAAAACCTTTACCAAAACTACCTGCATACCACTGCAACAGACTTCTTCACCCATGGACAGATAATGAGTGAACAAACACCACATGACAGATGTTAGTCATGCTGCTTAATGAATAACTGGTGATGAGTACAATACCTGTGTGGAATGGCTGTAATATGTTCAAGGAAAAACATGCATTTGGATCATCTGTTTTTCACTGAGGTACCTGCAGTGCTCGAGAGAAATGTCTTTATCAGGAAGAAGCCTAAGTATTTCAACAGTTTTTCTGCATCTCTTTCCTTGACTGCCTTGTTCCTCAGCCATCCATAGCAGTCATTGGATGATGAAACATTTTTCCTTCAAAAAATTTTAAAAAGAAATACTCTGGCCTTCTCTTTCTGTTCCACCATGACCTCACTGATAGTGCCAGAAGCTTTATGGCAGTCCTTCATGCTGACATTCATGTCAGTGATCTAAGCATTTCAGAATACAGCTCTACAAAAAAAGACCGACTCGTACAATGTCAGTCCTGGACTGGCTTTTACCACCATGATACCCAGAGGACATTACTCTTCCAGATAATATGCTCAAGGATAGCTGAGCACCATGGTAACAGTCAGTGAATATGCAACAATCTGTTATTTTGTTACATAAAACATCACTGTCAAGTCTTACTTTTGTGTCATTAGGAAGGAATTAAATTTTATTTGTGTATAGCAATGGATGAATGTTTGCACATCATCCTGAGACTTGTTCCCCGAACCAGTTTAATTTAACTTTTATCAATCTGGTGTCATGCAGTTCATACCTTCTCGAGTGTTACTGCCTGGATGTGACAGTGCTGGATTACAGGGGGGAATTCAAGGAGCTGTGAACCTCCCCCATCTGTCTCCCAGCGGGGTTGCACAGCTGCGTGTCTGTGTGCCAGGTTGTGCAATGAAGGGCCTTGTATGTGACTGGGCAGCTCCCAAATCCAAACTGGGCTCCCTTCCATGCACGGTGTGTAGCACTCATGTTTTGTTAGTCAAGGTGCCGGAAAAGCTGTTCCCACCTAACTCTTACCTTTACAGAAAAAAAAGTCAGCCCAGTAATTTTGGCAGTGGGAAAACAAAGGGAAGGTTGATGTTTTGTTCTGGTTTTTTTTTTTCCTCTTGGGTGTATAGAGCCCCGTGGATAACAAATTAAGACAGCTATACACAAAAAAAAAAAAAAAAAAAAAAAAAAAAAAAAAAAAAAAAAAAAAAAAAAAAAAAAAAAAAAAAATTTGAAAAGGATCATATTTTTATCATCTGTTCTCTTGTTCCAAACTCTGCAGCAACAGCCTGTGAGGTTAGATTGGATCTTATTTAGGGAAAGACAAGATTGAGTAAGTAAGTGAGAGAGTTGGCTACATGCAGCTAAAAGAGTATGGAATTTTAAGATTTTTGTTTCCTATGGACATGAGTTGCTTTTGTGCTTAGTGTCCTGGAATGAAAGAAGGGTCATGGCCTATGCATGTGCCTCCGCACTATGTGTTTAAAGGAGTTTTGGAAGAAGACAAGAGCTCCTGGCATAGTCAACCTCCACAGCCCCCTAGCCTGTCACATGGTTCTTTGTGATCCCTCTTCAATCACATGTGGTATTGGGAAAGAAGACATCAAAGGCTGAGCACTAACACCCACAGCTGTTCTGCGAGTGAAGGGCTTGCAAAGCTGTAAGTGGCTTTTAACTTATGCTTTGTACTCTCCTAGACCATCATCAACAGAGGTGTTAAGAGAGTTTGGAGGAACTTGCATTTCAGTGTTACTGCCTTCCAGGAGTGCCTCCCACATGCCAAAACTCAATGTAAAAGTAGCAAGCAAACCCAGGTGACACACAGATATGACTCTTGGGAGGTAACATGGCACAAAAGTGACTGGGTTAGAGCATCAGATAAAAGTCCACCTTGTCTGGTGCTTTGGTCAACAGCAGGACTGTTGTCATTGCTGTAAGTGTAGAAGCTGCCTGCAAGTCATAACTTCCAGGTCTCATGGTGAACACCATGCTCTTGGCTCTCAGTGACTTTGTAGGGATGTGTGTGTGCATGGTCACAGTCAACTGCAAGATAACCCATGACTTAGGTGGAAAAGCAAGTCAGATGCTGGGTATTTTCCCCCTGTTGTGTAGCACCTCAGCAATGCTCTGTTCATCATTCTGTCTCACAACTGGACCACGGTTCAGGGAAAGTGAAGGAGTGAGTGAATGGAAGCAGACTCAAATTGCCCATGTTACTGCTCTCCTTTGGGAGCTCATGGGGAAGTCCTGGTATCTCAGATCAGACTCGCAATGGTACCAACAATGAGGTGTGGGGAAGGCCTGACAGGAAGCAGAGTTGATGGAAGAGAACAGACAACTCCTAATTATACCTGTGCATCTGCAAAAATCTCTGAAGCAGCTGGGAGAGAGAGAGAGAGAAGAATATGGGAGGAGGGAACACTGATGCCATCAAGATAAAGGGCTGTGGTGCTCTCTAAGGGCATCCAAACAGAGGTGAACATCCCAAGCTTTTTTGTTCATTCAAGAGGACCATCTGAGGCTGAACAACCCCAGGGAATACTGCATTGCCAGCAGGGGTTATAGAAACTAATGGTTAGCAGCCTGTTAGAGGTTTCACAACTCATTTCCTTTGAATATTAGTTATTTCTTTTGCCAAAGAGAGGCGAAAAAGGGATGAGGAGGAAATAAAAACTAAATGGGATAGTTCATTTAATTTATAAGATCAAGTCAATAAGCAGACGGGTGAACTCTGCAGATGGCATTGCTTCAGTCAAGACAGAAAATTCAGTGCTTTCCCTGCATGTGTGTTTTTGCAAGATTTCTTTGGAACAAGGAAGTGTATGCAAATATTGGGACCAATCTGCAAACGCTCATTCAGCTCAGCAGCCATGAACTCTCACTGACTGTGGGTACTTGTAACAATAAAGACTCCAGGCTGGGGAGCCTGGCTCTTAGGTCTGCTTCATATTCTACCCTTGCTTCACTGCTCCCTACTTTTACCCCCAATCTTTTGCAATTCAGGGACAATCAGAGTTAATAAAGGTGTGTCTGTGATCCTGTAAAGAAAACCATTTGCATCATCATCTTTTGTGATGAAATTTTCACAGGGGAAGGAGGAGCAGCAGCATTTTGTCCAAGTAAAGGTTGCCCTGGCAATATACCAAGAAGCCTGAAGCCCTTAATTTTCCTAAGAGAGATTTGATTACTGCAGCCCATATCTGAATGCAGAAATGTGTCCTGCAGAAACTACACTCTCCCACTCCTTCACTCCCCCTTTTCCAAGATAAGTCTAAAAGTAGTCTGGAGCTTACAATCTTGCATTACTGCTGCTGCGTCACATGCACATGGACAAGCTTGGGCTGCCTTGCTGAAATAATTGTACTAAGTCTACAACAGATCACACGACATCTGCCTCTGCCCTACCAAAAACATCCTTTTCAATAGCTGGGTTGAAGAAACTGTGCTGCTTTCACTAGATAGAAGTGGCCAAAACCTGCCAGTTGACCTTAACTGTGTTGTATGTTTTTTCAATGTGTGTCTATTATAAACAAACGACAATGCAACTTCCATTTTGACTAAAAGAACTGATAATCGACACAGAGCTATTAAAACGTGACAAATAAGTAATGTCTAAGCCAGATAAATGAGCTGTTGGAGAAGTCTTTCTTCTGCTGTGCTGCCTAGTGCAAATACAGCAGCCTTACTTAATAAAGGCGGCCTCATTTAGTTCTGGGCTTGTCTCAACACTAGTTTTTTACAAGCACTTTGGACAAGATCATTAATCCTGCATGTGTCAACCAAAGACATGCCTCCCAAATTTCCTTCTAACGCTGAGAAAAGCCCCAGTTACACAATTATACTTTAACTAACAAATATCTATTCTCAGCAGTGGGAAGTGATTTTTTTTGCAGCTATCAGAGTGTAGAAATGCTTTGTGTGACATTTAGAGAAATTAAATTCCTTTGCCTCTCTTTATACCTGGACTGCTTGTAGGGCATGCTGCTTGGTAAACATAGTAAGATTATAATTGGAATATCTATTATTGTGATACATGTGTGAAAATCTGACAGCTGTTAACAGAGCAGGGTGGTAAGGACATTGTTGGGGTTCATAAGTAAGGAAGTGAGGGGATTTTGATATTTGTCATTAGTACAGAACAGCGGGAGAAGCTGCTGTGTTGCCTCACTGGCAAGACACAGTGGGGAGGCTGCTACTGCCCTAAGCTGGGCACTGGAAGAAAGGGTGGGATGGAGACTACAGGAAGAGTTGTGCAGGCTGGCTGCAGTGCTAGGCTTTTGCTGGCCATATTGTCGGCAACAGGGCCAAACTGATATTCCAGCAACACATACTCCAGCTATCATTTTTATTTTCCAGAAAAAAGTTGGCTTTCCTGTCTGGAGTGACTAAACTGTTTTTTCTCCATTTAACCTTGATGCAAACTCATCAGTTTATTGAACAGAGATTGCAAGTTTTAAGATCCAATTCAAATTTGAACCTTTCCTTATGGTCCCCACTGTGTGCAGAATTCCTCTGAGTCTGGCAGTTTTCCATATTAGAAATCTAATATAGTTTACATTGATTATGGTTTAGACATAAAGCTTGAATTCAGTCCTATGTGGAAAGAAGGACTGAATATCTTCAAACAGTAGTGCAGAGAGAGAAAGAAAAGAAAAAGTAAAAAGACCTTGAATAATATACAAGATGAGATCTAGCACTGCTAAGGAGGCAGATCAAATAACCTTGTGGTCTTTTCATATGTGACTTTTGCAGTTCAGCATAGGCTTTTTGGGACAGTTGAATGTACCCACTTCAGGACCAAGGAGCAGGAGTAGGGAAGAGCTAACAGCAGCACCTTGACAGCTTGCCAATGCACACACAAGCAATACGCACCTTTCAGTTAGTCCCTGCAGTGAATTATGTTTTCAGTTGTACCTTACAGAGTGAATAGCAAATAACTTTAGACTGTAACACTGTCCAATCTGTTCCCCCATATGCACTCCTTTTCCAAAGAATACACTGTACTGTGCAGTAATGAGTGCCTTCAAATAACAATGGAAAAAATGACTCTGATAGTCTCCTGAACTAATTTCAAAGCTACATATCCAGTTCTCTGCCTTTTTTGGTCAGTCTCTTTATACCATTTATGCCTGCTTTTAAACAGACTGGGTAGGAGATGAGATTCCAGCACACCTGATCCAACTTTTAAACTCAGCTCCACAGAAAGACAGATATTGCACAGCCATAGAGTTAGAAAGTCAGTAGAACTTTCCCTGCTCTGACTACATTTTTATTTCTTAAAACTATGCAAATCCATGTTGGTAACTGATTATGGGAGGTTACACTTGAACTGGAATGCACAGCACAAAAAGTCATACCTTTCTGGAACACTAAGTATTGTCTCACATATGGGAAGCAATTTATCAGAACTCACAAATCCTTTTAGGCGCCTGTAAAAAAAACACTGACACCAACATGGGCCACCTGTGACATGCAAAGCCCTCAGCTGAAACAGTCACATTCACAAAGCTGAGTTATGAAGTCCACTATAATAGAAAGTCCTCCAAACTCAAAAGATTTACTGTTCTTCTGAGGGGCAGTTTTAGGCACATAACTTATTCCCACTGAGCTCTGGAAGTTTCTCATACCTTGGTTCTTCTCCCAGTATCTTCTCCATGGCTAGTCCTGCAGCCAGCTTGTTTCCTAGCTGGATAAGCTGCCCCTGCTGTAATATCAACACTTGCTGGGCCAACAGGGAAGACAATGGAATCAGATACATATGTAGGAGAACAACAGTAATACTGTATATTCTTTATTCCTTATACTGACTTTCTCCCTGAAGGACCATGCACAGCACAATACTGAGTGAATTTCAACCCTGTGTACAGGGCCAGCACATGGTTTCTACAGCACCTGACTTCTACTTAATGCTCAGGTTGCTTCTAAGTGAGAAGTAAGTCTTGTTACACTTCTGCACATAGGCAAATTTTGCTTAAAGAAAATGAAAGATTATTTGGGAAGAGTGAGGGTATTTTTTTTCTTCTTCTCATTCTGGAAAGGACCACTTCTGCTTACTGAACTATAAAGACAAAGAATAAAGGTTGCAACTAATATGGGGGAAAGGGAAAGGTTTTACACCACCACTCTGTCCTGTTTGAGTGGTCCATCTCCATACATTGTTCATGCTTGGACAGTGCAGTTTCTATTCAGAAATATTCTTGCTTGAGTGTCAGCCTTGTTAACAGAGTGTTGTGACATAAAGACAGTGTCTGGCACAGGGCATTGCTGTGCTGTGAAAGGGCTCAGCTGAGCACAGGGGCTGTGAGGACATGGGTGAAGGCTCCTGAGTGCACTTGCTGAAACCAAATACATTGCTTAAAAAACAGTCTTGGAATAAGACCAGTAAAAAGCAACAAGCCTCTGATTGGAAAAGAGATTTTCCAACCCAATTATTCTTTCAGAAATTCCATTTATGTAGGAGATGGATAGAAGCCCTCCATACCTCTAAAATCCTCCAACTCTTGCAGACAGACAGGTCTCCTTTTAGCCATTGTCCCAGATGTATTTCAGCCGCAATACAAAACAAGTCTGGCTCAACCCTTTGCAGACCTCTGAACTGTCAAAAGCCTGGAACAGCGAGACTCCAGCGATTGCATCACGTGAGAGGGGAGGAGGTCAGAGGGAATCATCGCTTGGGAATGCATGCCCACATCTCAGCTTCTAATCCTGGTCCGACGCTGGGCGTGTCGGATCACGAACGGAGGAGATGCACAGGGCATGCCACTGCTGGCAGGTGCGTGCTGTTAACAAGGTTGCTTTGAATGCTGGCCCCTGCAGGTTCTCCTCCACCTGCTCCAGCCCCAGGCTGGAGAGCTTCCTCTCCACATCCAGAGTGCTGGCAACAGCTCCTAGGATTGCTGCTGGCAGAGATGGGCACAGGAGAATGGTGCTACTGGCAGGGATGAGTGCAGGAGGATGGCACTGCTACAGGGATGAGTGCAGGACAATGCTAATGGAAGTGGAGGAGTGGCAGCAGAGGGAATCTCACTCAAACTGCCTCAGGTTCAGCAGGACCTCTCTTGGCATTACCAAAGGATCGTGCCACTGTCTTCATAACTGCAGAAATACTGAACAAGGCTGACTTCCTTTTAAAAACAGAGAAATTTCATCCAGTGAACTATGTATTTCTTGGATGTTATTTGGCTTGCCAAATGGCTGTAACCTGTCAGCCTTCAGTTTCTTCCTACTAAATCAGCCCAAGGCCTAGAAATGCTGTGTCTTGTATCTTATTGCTGAAAGATTAGTTTGTGCATGCTTGATTAGAGAGCTTCTGTTAAGAGAGTCTCTTATATAGAAGTTACTAACTCCTTGTAGCCTCCTCACAAAGCAAATGTATCCTTTCCCCTAGAAAAACATTGAAATTATCAAGGGATTAGCATATGTTAAGGAACTTAAAAAAAATACAGCAAGAAGGTCAGAGAATACACAAGTTCTTTGGGTTCCTGTGTTTTGCAGCCAAAGTTCTGAAAAGCACTTCTGTTCAAGGACAGAAACCGCGGCTCTGTGTTCTCTCGGAAGGGTGTCAGCAATTGCAGAAGTGTGGAAGAGGAGAGGAAATCCCATGGCTCCAGCTGAGGGAAGGAGCAGCAGTGACATGAAGAGTGCCCCTTCAACCAGCAAGGAAAAGAGGAACCACCAACTCTGTCTCTAAACCACAAGGTCTCTTTTCTGTGCTAGCAGAATGCTCCTCCCAGCCCCTGCTTCAATTTAAAATTGTCTTTCAGAGAAGTAAATGCAAATGCCCCAACTGAGAACTAATTTGTATCACAGAAAATTAATGGAACTCATGGAGTCAGAAAAAAAACCATTTCAAAACAGGCTGAGTTTCATTGCACTCACTTCTCTTTGAACTTGCTGAAGTTCAGATACATTCAGAACTGGAGTTTTAGAGCAGACCCATCTCTGTTGTCAACTCACTTATCCTCTGTTGTTGTGGATTGTTTATTACAAAATAATGTGCTCAAGATACCACTCTAGGTGAAAATGTAGAAAAATTAGTTCTGAGTGCAGTGGTTGTAATAATTTTTGTTTAAAATGCTTTAAATAATACGCTTAAGAAAGCTGAGAACAAGTACATGTGAAGATATACTGGTTAAAATACTGAACTTTAGCCTTGTAGGTCTGCACATTTATACAGATAACCACATCATAAACTCAAGCACTCTTAGATTCAAACTAGCTGGATTCATCAGGAACTCTTCAGCTGTGGACAGAATATATTTCAGGGAGCTGGAAGTAGTACAAAATAGTAATAGACTGAAAAGGCTTTTGCTGTGTTCTGAGGTGCAGAGCAGGATTTGGCCCAAAAAATACACTATCATAAGCTCTTTGAATTAATGCAATAATAGAATATGGTGCTTTTTATTTCTTTTATCTAATAGTCCCCAAATCATTTTAAAGTATTATTTAGCACTAGCTACAGCTCTCTGTTGTGGGAATATGTTTTCACAGGCAGCTGTGGTGTGGTTGTGTGATTTACCCTGATTCACAAAATTTAAAAACAACAAAAAACAAAGAGTAAATAAAAGGAGGCAGGGCCAGGGAAGCAAGAAAAGGGCCAGGGAATCAATCCAGATTGGAATGAAAGTTTTGCCTCCTAATCCTGCTGGACAATATTCTCTGTCACCATCATTCTCACTAATTTATTTAACCAAGGATGTCAAGTTACACACTGTCATGTTTCTATGCAATGTTATTTTTGACATTATTTACTTCCTTTTTGACCACTTACCAGGTTTCCTCAGGGAGGGATAATAAAGTCTACCCTCAGAGAAGCCCAAACTGTATTACTGTACTCCCGGAACAGTTTCTAAACCCAGTTGCTCCTCAAACATTAGAGGAGGTTGTATCTGTCAATCCATCCCTTTTAATTTTCCCAAGCATTGGATGTTTGTGCAGTGCTTTACATGCATATAATTGCAATGACACAATTGAAATATGCTTAACAAGATAGTTTTATAATAGGTCTCTGTGTTGCTACTTAAGTGAGGTTACTTCAGTTTCTGGCTTGTCACAAGAACCAGCCATATAGGAAATGTATGGGTCTTTTCATATGAGAGAAAATTAATACTGGGAACTTTGTAACTAAGAAGATGTTGAGAGATGTGCACTCATTAAAGTCTCTGACTAACAAACCGGGGAAATGATGGCAGACCACTGGTTACTGTGAGAAAGATGCTCTTGCAGTTTCCCCACCCAGTAAAGGCTGGGTCTAAATGTTTGTTGTCAGTTGCTAGAGAGCCTGTAACTTGACATAACCAAGCCCTGATGTCAGGGCTTCAGGACTAATACTGAGCTAAGATCTTGTCAGCATTTATAGTTAACCTTTTTATTCCAGATAGATGGCACAAAGCAAACTTAAGTCAATGTTTACCTCTACTGTTAAAAGCAAGGAGAAGGGGAGAGAACAGTTAGTGGCTTCGGGAGGGCTTGATAGCCAAAGACTAGTGTCCTTGTAAATCTGATAAATAACAGACAGTCCAAATTTTTGTAAGAACTCCAAGGTTTCCTGTGGGATTCCTTTAGATAAGAATTTGAAGGGCGCTGGTTACTTCTGAAGGTATGTTCCTCTCTCAAGGTCCAGCATATGGGGAGAAACAACTTTAAAATAGAAAGAAGGAACATATGGGGAGAAGCAGCTTTAGAAAAACCCTGAAAACCCAACAAACCATCTAGTACTTTATGCAGAGATGGACTGTCTTAGAAGAAGCCCACAGTCACTGGATGAGTCAAGCAAGAGGAACAATTAGATAAGACAGTGGTGAGCAGAAACACAAAATGCAACGGAACCAAAAACCAAACAAACCCTGCCTGTAACCTCCTGAGTCAGGGTCATGCCCTAAATACACAGTAGTGTCTGAAAGTAGTCCATGTCTTATTTAAGTACGTAAATACAGTCTTAGTGCATACCTGTAACATTTTTTCCAGATCCACCATAATATCCTTTTATGTACAATATGTTCCTTTAATGAGGAAGAGATGGCAATCTTGAACGTGCAGTCAGAGGTGCTTGTCTTAAAGAAGGTTCCTGGAACCATCTCGGCTCAGGTTCAAAGGCTGCTCAAATGTTTAAGCTCAAGCTAATCAAGTTAAGAATGTTCTTGACAGATTATGCTCCCCCTTTTGTGGGTCCCCCCTGAGGGATATTAGTCGTGAACTCAGCAGAACGCCTTGAGGTACACACAATTTGAGGTAGATGTTAAAATAATCCCCCACTTTAGCACACAAGTCTGGTAACTGTTCAACCAGTTATGGAATTTGCATATGTAAATTAATTTTGCATTTCCATCCACAGATGGATTCCTATGTGTATTATGGATAGTTAAAAGTGGAATCTGAAAATTTTTCTATAGTATTTATTTCCCGTAATGGGATTTTATCACATCAAATTATAAATCTGTATGTTGAAATATATCTATATATAAAGATGCACAGAACATACCTGCCAGTGTTCACTTCTGGAGCTGTAACAGTGCTTAGCTAATCGAGAATGTGATGGTAGAGCTCCATACAAGGCCATCTTTGTTTGTCACATTTTGGGAAAGTAAGCAGGACAGCAAGACTGGCAGTTTTTTTCAAACTGTAGTGGCCTCTGAGAATAGCTGATTTCATGCACTCTGGGTGTTTGGATTTCAGTATGTAGATCATTTCAACTCTTGCTCTATTTTTTGGAATGCAAATCTTCAGGTTATGCAATGTACTATTCACACTCTTTATTGTCAGTACTCAGAAAGGAAGTGTGTCACCAGTCCCACTGGCCACTTACTGGCACCAAGTTGTTAGAAAAGTGTTGTATGAGTGCTCAGTTTCTGGCGCTGACCTTTTTTAATTTTTTTTTTCTTTAGGGAATAGACAATCACAGTTTTGACCTACGCAAATGAATGTAGAAAAATAAGCTGGCTTAAGGTTTAAGGCTGCCAGCTCTGTCAGTATTATCAGTTTCTGTAGTATAATGCAAAATGAAAGTATTTTTTGCATGATCAGTCCAGGATCATGCAAAAGAGGAATTGGTTAAAATGATCAATACTTCACCTAACCTTAGAGAATTCAATTTTCGTCTGTTTAATCTGTTTAATGAAAACAGAAACATCTTCCAGATATTCATATGTTAAAAATACAACATCCGTCACTCACATGTTTACAAAACTGTTTCCCAATATGATTTTTAGTTTCTAAATGGGTGAGAATTCCAAGAAAGGTAATTTTAAAAGTTATCCTACACTTTGTGTTTAGGGACCAGATTAAAGTTTGAGTAACAGTAATGGCACATTTAGACTTTTCAAATTCCTCATAGGAACCACAGAGCTACTATTAAGAGCCATGAATGGGACTCTGCCTATATTCCTGTAGGCATAGATTTATATTACAGTATTATAGGTTTATATATTTGAATATTCCCTGTCAGATAAAAGAACATAAATCGGTGTAAGATGTTAGGAATTGATAAATCTCTTGACTAATCCTCTGGGGACATCTCTTTCATACTGATCTGCTTTTGGATTAAATGAAATATGTTCACCTTAAATTCTATTCCATAACATCTTTAAAGTCTTACTCTCAAAGATTCCCAGGAAATTTTGGGAAACCAAGGCCAAAAAAAAAAAAAAAAAGCAACAAACAAACAAACCATAACCTGCAATAGTCTTCTTTAGTCATAACACAAAAAATATTTCAGCAGTTCTTCCTCTTGAAAAAAATAGAGTAAAAGGATACCTCTGAATACCTGGATTGTCTACCTTGTTGATTTATTTTTTAGGAATAAAAAACTAATAGAAATTTAAGAATGATAAAAATTTAGAAAAAGTATCATACCAGTTAGCAAACACTGGTATAGGACGTTAACAAATTAGAAAAATGAAACTGATCATCTGAAGTAATGGGAACTGTTTTCTGCCTACTTAGAACTCATTTTCTACTACACAAATCTACAATTCTAATACCCTATAAAGACTGATTAGGTGAAAAAGTCTTTGCTAAAGACTTCATGTTTCCTTCTTTTCAATGCTCTCATATTATTTAATTAGCCACTCATGATAGCAATTCAAATAGAAATAAAAAGCTTACTATAAATTATCCAGAGAGTACTTTAGGTAAGCCAGTGTTAAAAAATAGCACTGAGAATTTGTCTCAGTTCCAGAGCCTCGTGAGAATTAGAAAAACTGTAATTTTCTCTTTGTAAATCACTTTAACGGCAGGGTATGTTACTTGAAAATTTCAACCCTAAAACAGAAATTGTCAAAAATAATATTAATTCTGTCTACCAACTTTTGCAGCAGACGTGCTATTACAGGCATTCTCTGTGCTTTGCTGCATTTTAACTGCTGCCCTTGTTTTTACCTGCTGCTGGAATATAGCTTTATCATATGAGGCTGCTGTGTTACAGTGCTGCTTCCTACCAGTGTCTTCCTGTCTCATTTCTTTAATTACTGTCTACTGTTCATGCCATTTGCAACATGTGAATGAAAACAGAAACCAAAGCATGAAAGAAATTGACAATATAGATTAAGTTATAAATCTCTAACCTCTTTTAGTGTCCTACTTCAGACTTTACTATCCTCATATGTATTTTATCATGTTACAATGATGTGCTGGGTTTGTCTTTACCCCCCCCCCCTCCCCCCCTAAAAAGCCTAATCAATTGGGAAGCCTTTGGTTAACTAAGTGGTAAGATCACTTTTTCAGGCACAGCAAGTATTTTTCCATCCAGCCCTATCTTCCCAAACTCAAGATGTCTTTGACAGACAAGGTTATTAATTTCTTCTTCATTTTCAGTGTGGACTGTTTAGCATTTTGGTCTGAAGTATGACTTTTATTGTTATAGCATAACTATATAGCTAAAACCTGTAGGAAAAATGCAGCTGAAAAGAGCAGATACAGTGTTCTGTTTCTCATAGGGTAGTGAACTGCTCTCCTGTAAACACTTGGCGGGCAATATATCTTCATCCTCAATTTAGAACATACTTGGAACAGTACAGTTTCTGGGTGGAAACATGGCCCAAAGGACCTTCATGGTTTTCAAACCCAGTTGACTGTCCTCATTAATGTGGAGTTGTAATTCAGTTTGATAATGGTTGCATTTAGTTTAAGTGTTTTCTTAGGAAAAAATGTATTTAGAGCATAAAGTTAATCTAAGATTAAATGCTTTGTTGCACAGGAATTTAGGTAAGTGCTTAAGAGTTCTGATGAATCAGAACCCAGTGAGTAAATGAATAGCTACATGGTTTTTAAAAGTTCTCCATTTAGTTTACACATTCTCAAGTTCAAGAGAATTTTTTTTTTTTTGCCAAAAATATGTTAAAGGTTACCACACAAATATAAAATAGAAACTTTTAAAATGTTTATTATATTAATAATATATTATGCTATTATTACTGTATCCCCCCCCCATATGTTAGATGAACAGAATCCACAGAAAGAGTATGCTTGTTCTGGAAAAACCACTGTCTAAAGACAGAAAGAAAACAAGAAATATGAGGAGAGAAATAGTATATTTTAATCATAAAATCACTGTGAGGTGATGTGATGCTGAAGAAAACAGTGTCATTAACATACACAATTTTATCTACTTAGGCCTCAAAAGAAGAATATTTGTGAAGGTTACTTCTAATTTTTTCTTGTACTTTTTCTCTCAAATGAATTTTCAGACAGTCTTCAAACACTATCAGAGTCAAATGAATCAAATATGTTGGGGACAAACTGTGTGAATATGACAAAAGGTGACTGTGAACATTTAACGGTTGAGACTAGTGAGAAACTTGCAATGTAAAAGGGTTTTATTAAAAATATATATACTCATGAACCCAAAATGTTCCACCAGAATATTTTCAGCGCACTTCTGAAAAAATGCAGGCTGGATCCACTGGGGATGTGCAGCTTGTTCTGACTCCAGCAATTAGGCCTGGACATAACCAAGAGCTTGAGCTTCCAAGTCCATAGCTCTGTGTCAGTGTTACACTGCTGACTTGGTGTCTCACATTCATCCTCCAAGGCACCCAGATCCTCTGCTACCAGCCCTGCCTTGCCATGTGGATTGTTTCAAAATCAGTGGTCCAAACGTTTCCTTGTTTCCTATCTCTGAGTGCCATGGCTGGGAATGTGGGAGTCTGCATGAAATGAGGTCTCTCTGGTGGGAACAACTTCAGGATACCCAGAAGTGATGGGTTGTTATCTTGTACCACATCAGTGTTCTCATCTAAATGCATGACACCAAATCATTATTTAATTTAGCGTGCAGTATGGCATTATAGCAATGATGTCACTGAAAGACACGTTCATGCTTCTCAGAGCAGTTCCTTGTGTAAAGTTGCACTCACACAGCCATGAAGGTATTAGGCAAGTAAGTCTTATATTTGAATAGAAACTGATGTTAACCTGATGTAATCTGAGTGGACATAGCATTCTCTGTGTTGATTTAGCTTTAGTTAATTGCCTACTGACTTAAGCTAAATCCTTAAATCTACTCATAACTTCCAATATATCAGGGTGTATTCTGTCTAATCATTATAGTTTTCTTTTCTATAAAGCAACTTAAAAGTTCAAGATTCCTTTTAGAAATTACTTGCATGTTCAGGAACCTCAGACTTTGTGTAAGACACTAAAACTTAAGCTTATCTTGAAAACTATATCAGTAGTCTTAAAATGGAAAGAGTCTCCACCTGCATCGTGCAGCATAAAGCCCTAGATTAGAAAACAAGTCCAAAGTAAATATTTAATTGAGGATAAACAATTAACAGTTCAGAGAGATCAAAGAAGGAACCCACACTTCTGACCAGGACTGTTTAAAGTTGCCCAGCTGCAGGTAAGGAGCAGTGATCACTTTGAGGTCACCTTCACACTCAGAAATTTCTGACAGGAACTTCAACATTTAAGCCATCTCAGGTCTCCAGGAATAAGTTCTCTGGAGTACCCTGAACTCTAAGCTAGCTACACTTTTTCCATGCCTGAGGATTTCACACATCTCATTTAATAATGATCTCCAATCATGAAAGCCAGTGGTGATCACGAGCTCTTAAACTGTCAGTTATCTGGTATTTGCATCTCTTACTGAGGGGAAAAGAGCAGGGCGTGGAAGGGAGAAGGACGGCATGCAAAGTGAAACTGAAGTCAGAGAACTGCAAACATGCAGACTGAGAAACACAGCTGCTAAACTATCCTATAATATGTGGACTCATAAAAAGTTAGGAATGAGGATGTAGCTTCTGGCAGTGTCAATACACTGAGTAAGCAAAACGTTAGCATGGCTTAAGATGGCTTAATGATCTAATTTTTCCTTCTCTGCCTCTTTCATCAATCTGATAATTTAATATAACCAAAGAAATTGAATGCTTAATTCTTCTCCCTCCGTTGGACATTGTGGCATAGTTTCCAAACCTGAGACACAAAGGTATATCATCATCATATATTCTTGGCTAAACTTGAAGACCTCGCCTTGCAATGTGAGTAACAACAGTTTTAGCACTAATCCTAGTTTTCAAGAGGCAAGTATTTTCCATGAGGAGGGAAGATGATTTAAACAGAAAAACATCTAAATGTCTGCATAAGAAACTCATAGAATAGCCTCTGTCTGTGTCTTGCTAGGGGAATGTAGCCAAATGTTTCAGGGCTTGCAGGTGGACCTAGTGGCCTGACCACACCAGCCCTTTATATCTGCCTGTGAAGTTTTGGGATTCTGTTCCAGGCTCTGGGACAGCTGGGCAATGCTTCTCCTGCCAATATTCCTCTCCAGTGCACCACCTTGAAAATATTAACAATAACAAGCTACTTCCCTGTCAATAAAAAAGTGCTATCATGCAATAGAATGGCCAAGATGAAGGTACAAGAAGACCTTAATGTAGTTGAAAACAAAGATTAACTTGTGTGTCGAACAGTGTGTTTTTAAAAGATCAAAATGGAAGAGTCGGACCTCCAAAATCATGATTTAAAACAAACAAAAAATCCGTGTTTCTTCTGTGTGCACGTTGCACAGTCTTATCCCCAAACTCACTTGCCTAGCAGGTATGCCAGCAGGAATGAGATGACAGGGTAGACAACTCCAAGGTGTACCTAAGATTATGAAGTCCTACTCTACTAAGGTTCTAACCCACAGCCAGCATCTCTCTCCTGTCCCACTGCAACTGTTCTTGGGGCTGCAGGTATTCTTTACCTTTCCTTTTATCTTCACAGAGCTGATCTACATCAGCTACCCCAAGGTTAAAAAAAAAAAAAAAAAATAGAAAAAGCAGAGTTCAGCACTGAAGACACGCCCTAAGGAGATACTGACAAGCAATCTGTCTCGAGGGGGTAATTTCCAGATGGATCTGGTGCAGAAACCACATTCCTGAAACTAATAGATGAAAGCATGGCAGCTGATACAGCTTAAATTTGTGACTCAGGCAAATCTGTGCTTACCCAGATAGGATTAATGCTGATACCAGCCAGAACTGCAGTCCCTTAGCACCAGCAGTAAGGGTTTGAGGATTGTCCATCTAAAATAGCTACTTGCTCTACTGACTGCCATGAATACACCATTGATTTCTTCATGTATTTGAAAAATGGCAAAACAAACATTCCCAATACAATCTGGGCTCTCATTTGCAGGAGGGCTGAGCTGGTTCAGGCAGGTTATAGTAATTTTTCTGTTGACATTCTTCTGATGGACAAAATGGCTACTATAAATAGGTTTGTTGCTTCTCCTGCTCTGTTGGCCTCTCGCCAAAAGTATGGTCTGATCCTGGCTATAAGAGCTGGCTCTGCAAATACAGTGCTTCCATATGCAGTGCAGCTCCAAACACTAAAAGAAAATAATTTAGATATACCACAGAGGGAATTTTAGAAGGTTAAATCTTCTTACAGCTGAGTGGAAGAGATGAGAGGCACATGTCTGTCTGTGGCTGGTGAATTCAAAGCCTATGAAGCTTTTACATGCCATTTATCACGGGAAAAGGGTGTAAATGGTCCACAAGCTTGCAAGTGACTGTGGCAATCAAGAAATAAAAAACCTTCAAAAAGTCATCCTCTAAAAACCAGACCATCTTGAAGGAAGCCTATAAGACAGGTGGGAACAAACTTTCTACCAGGCCTATCGTAATAGGAAAAGGGGTCCTGGTTTTAAACTGAAGGAGGATCAGTTTAGATTAGATATGTGGAAGAAGCTATTTGCAATGATGGCGACGAAACATTGAAACTGGAAGTGTGGTAGATGCCCCATTCCTGGAAACATTCAAGAGCTGGAGCTCTAAGCAACCTGATCTCGATGAAGATGTCCCTGCCCATTACAGGGGGTTTGGACTAGATGCCCTTTAAAGGTCCCTGCCAACCCAAACCATTCTGTGATCTCACAAATCACATCATGTTGCAGGCATATAAATATTAGATTTAACACAAGGAAGAAGGAAGGAATATGAGGCTGGGAAGGAGAAAAGGAAAAGGTAAGATTAAGACTGCTCAGAGTTAAATCAGCCCAAGGTTCCTGGAACCCTACCTAGAACTTCAGCATATGCTTTTCAAGACATGTATTTGCTTTGAGACCAATGCAAAATGAACTGAAATTGTACATGCTTGTTCAGCTGATTTGTCTGCAATTCTAGTAACTGTATCAATCAAACCTCATTCATTTCCCTGGGTCCCAGCACCCTTCAATGTGCACTTTACTCAAAAACCCATTACATGTTTAACTACAAACAGTTCTCAGGTTCAAAGCTTGCAGCAACAAGATGACACACGGTGACAAAAAGGGGCTGAGAAATTCCATGTCTCTTCCTGACTCCTCTGCTTACCAGTGGGAATCAAGAATGGAGATTTCCATTTTTGATGGGCAAATGGATTTCCATCTGTCTGGCCTCAGTCTCAGGTGGGCTTGGACCAGCTGGATGTTCAGTTTGATTTCTCATGGAAACTTCTGTATTTCTCTAATAGAACAACGCTCTTAATTCAAGGTTCAAGTGTGATTGCTGCGGTGCTATTTAAACACAGGTTTAAATGCTTTGCTAAATCAGAGTTTATGTTAGTACCTTTTTCGGGCAGTGCAGGAATTGCACCACTCAGAGGAACCTTCTGATCACTCTGGATGCAGGCACGTGTTAGCTCTGCTGGGGTGATAAGCACATGTTAACCACTTGGGTGGATGTTTACTTAAAACCATCTGCTCAGCTAATCTATGTAACTATCTGAAACAATTCCTGAGGTCAGTCTTTTAAACAAGGACATTGGACAGATGGTCAGCTTTACAATGTGGGTGGAGCACCATAGGTTTGAGGAAGCAGATATCATTCCAGTAGAAGCTTGAATTACCCACTTTTCCTGCAGTTCTTGGATTGATAAAGCTGTTGCATTAGTGTTCCTGGCAATGTGACCATATTAATTCCTGCTGATAGTACAGTATAGAATCTGAGACCAAACATTAGGGTACACGCATTTGTACAATAGTTTCACAGCTCAGCTTCCCACCACCTCACGAACAGCAGATGCTGCCCATTCAGCTGAATAAGTACAACTCTTTGAGTGTGGACAGCTTTAGACACCTTCTAGAAAACATCTAGACTTTTCTCCTTAGTTTGCAGTGCTGTGACCATGACTGTGATCAGTTACTGTACCTTATCTGTACTCCTTCAGTTCACTAAAGATAAGAGAACCTCTGACCTGAAACCCTTCTGGGTGCTTTGCCTGGGTAAAGTTAAGCCAACAATCTTCCTACCTGTGTCTCATTTACTCTAGTCACAAAAGAAAGGGATAGTACATATCTTGCTCCTCAGTGGCATATGCAACACTATGAGAAAATACATAAATTTTTAGAAAACATCCAGGAAAACATGGATTGTTCTCCTCACAAGCCTTTCAAGGATACCACATATTGAGCATGGAAATCCTCACAGAAAAGAATAAGCTGTGTTTGAATGTTTTGGTTGTCCTTGAAAACCTTACAGAAATGGGGGAGCCAAAGGGAAGGTAAATGGTTAAAATATTTCCTTAGCAATGAGGTTATCAAAACCATAGAAATTTGTGTTTACATTAACACAGAAAACTTTCAGTAAAATTTGTTCTGAGTAATTTTATCAGACACATCTACCAGATGGCCGTCAAATAATTGATTTTTTTTTTACCTTGGAAGCCAAATAAAAAGTGGAAATTCAGAATCTGAATCTTCTTGCCAAACAAATTATTAGAAATTTCTTTAATTTGACATGTCATGTTCTGGCTAATACAAAATATTTAATTTCAAGAATTTTCACAGAACATAAATATAAACACAGTAGTTCTCAGGACTGCTCTGGGGGAAACAGTTGTCCCTTTATTCCATACCTCAAGAGCTCTGGCCCCTGCAAAGGACTATCCAGATTCAAATCTGTTCTCTGTCTCCATTGCTCACCTTTCAGAAAATTGACATAATCAGCACGTGTGGTCAAAGCGCCACTCTCCAGTTATCTGCTGATGCACTTTCACTTTGGACAAACATTTGTAGGCCCAGCCTTCCAGGGAGTTTCTCACACAACAGGTGGAGGCTCATTCCTGGACACTTTTCTGTGGTCTTTCTTTTGTAATACTGGAATGTGGAGTTGTGGTGTTAACCCAGGCTTTTTCACTTCCCAAGAAGGCACTCGACTTCCAGGCTGTCACACAAATCCAGTATCTGTCACATCCTCCTTTATCTTTGTGGTAAAAGAAGAGAAAGACCAGGATCTAGACAAAGGTATCTACTGAATTCAAACTGGATTTATAAATTACACTGGGACAAATAATACAAACAAACTTTCCTCAAAATTTGTCTAGCTCAAGTAATTTCTTGGCAAACTCTTGAGAAAGAACTGCCTGTTTTATAGACTGTGTGTGACATAGAAAAACTCAGAGGATCTGAGAAGATGGATTGTGGTCCAAAGGTTTAATTGTAATTGCACTGAATGTGTGCAGTATGCAGCAGTCTGCATGAATATATAAGAGTTACATGAATGAGATATAAAAGACATTCCTGGGCTGGGCTGGACAAGACAAATTGCATGCAAAATGTGTATTAAACTGGCTGCCATTAAACATTTTTTACAGTTTAGACATACAAAATTATATCTTTTGAAAAAAACATTCATACAAATTCATTTGTAACGTAGTGATCCTAGCTAGTCTCTAAAAATATGATGTCTGTATTCTTTGTTGGATTGTTTGTATGTTAACTGCATTCAAATTCAAAAAAATGGATAAAGAAGGCAAATAAGGAAAGCTTTTAAGAGGTCCCTTGAAAAAGATGTAAGAAGGCATGTTGTCTCATGTGTTGATGCTGATGCACAAAAAGACTGCCTGGAAAAAGCCAAGACAGTGCCAAGAATGCATAAGTAGATGAATGACCAGTGCCTTTGGGGCACTTGATGTTTCATTACATAAACAAAAATAGACAAGACCATCACATGCACTCACACGTAGCAGGAATGAGGAAAAAAATTCTAATACTTTCTTAAGGTCAAGGATCTAAGCCATGAGACTTTTTGAAATATGTTGACAGATCATAAGACGAGTAGAAAAAAGGAGGGCACACAACAGCTTGTCTCTTCTTTGCTATGCTTGGAAGAAATGAATCAACTAATGAAAACAAGTCATATTTTAGACCACACCAGAGATCACGGGAGTCTTCTGCCACCAATGTTAGGCAAGGGTTGAAACACAAATTCGGATCAAAAGTGATATCAAGACCTTTCTACTTGGATGCAATAGCTTATGAAAGAGCATCACTACTGTTGACTAGTGGTGGCAGGAAGGAAAAACCCAACCACACCAGCTTCTGCTTTGTCTAGAACTCCAGGCTGCTAACATTGTACTTATGACAAAATGCCAGCAGACAAATTTCCAGTAAATGGGAGCAACTCAGTCCACTAGCCAGCCAAAATACCTGCTCATCTGTAAGAAGGGAAGCCAAGGGACTTGGCTGATTCCTCAGGAAGCTCAGCCAGATTCTGAGTCCATCAGGCAGTGACACCTTTAGCCAGGCAGCCAACTTGACAGACTTCTGCCAAGAGCTTTCAAAGCACCAGGGAAAATAATTTTTAAAAAGTAGTTATGGAGTTGCCAGTGAAAGAGTGTTATTTTCTGGAAAATGTGTTTTGGTGGAAAAAGTTGTAACCAAGTTAAGAAGCAATTCTGTTTGTGGTGCTTAAATAGTCTCCATTGCCTGAGGTCTGGAATCATTACAAAATACTGCTGATGCCAGAAAGGATGTACACACTAGAAATACAGTGTGTGATGATGAAGGACTAAGTGGTGAGGTTGACAGTAGAAGGCCTCAAAGGGCTGGCCAAGACCCTGCTCAGAAGCCTTACCCTGCCCCTGCTAACAGCACTCCACTGAATAAGGAACTAGTGTTCTTCATATTCTCATTACTAGTTATTTCCCCCATGGGACCAGACCATTTGAGGAATTTTGCCTCTAGATTTGCATTCTTGCAGTTAAGAACAGCATTTGCTAATATTTACAAATCCATACAGGTTAGTTTAGTACACCAAGAATCATGTATGTCTGAGGTATAGCTGACTCCAGCCACTGTCCAGAAGTTGGATGTTCTATTTCTGTAAAACAGTCCCTTTATTATTACCTACATTTGGCTTGTGCACTTGTGTGTTCTACATTGACCCTCATTTGAGGTGAATTTTGAATTGAAATTTTCTCTTCCCATTTGTTTGCTTCACTCAGTCTCTCCCTAAATGTTCCTTTTATGTTGCTTCCATAACATGCCATAAAGACTTAATGGCTGTCGCTAGAATCTTATGGGACTTGATAGTAAATAAAAGGGGCCATTGAACTGTGATGGACCACTTACAGGTCTTTGGCTGACAGAAGCCAGCAGGGATACAGAGCAGAGATGAAGCACATTCTTTACAACACAAATCAGACAACCATGACAAGCTGAAGTGCTCTGTGTTCCCAAGAAACAGCAACTTCACCTTTAAAGAAAATCTTCGCTAGTGCTAAATATTATTCCTGCCCTCATCAGAATTCACATATCATGCCACATATCCAAAGACCAGACAGTTTCAGCTCTCAGAGAGACTGCAGCTGGTATGGGAACCTTTGATTTAGCCAAGGCAAACCTTGACAATATCCCCATTTTCATATTTATATTATAGACATACTTTGCATTCCTCCAGCACCTTTTATCAGAGGATTGATCTCCTTTACAGACAGCAATGAATTAATGCTTGAAATGCAAGCAATGCCAATGTAAATTGGGATTTGTTTTCTTTGTTTTGTAGATAGGAAAGAATGAAGCTCAAAAATGATGCAACTTATTTAAAGAAGGCTTGGCAGAGCCAGGCACAGAATCCAGATACCCAGATATCCAGATATCCTGATACCTGAGGCAGTGTCTTCACCTCACTATCACTGCCCTTTCACCTGCTCGCTGTGCAATAGACATTAAAACTGGACACAAATACAAAAGAAAGCTTCACCTGCATTTGAAAATGGATGCCTAAACTCATGGGATCACAGCTAGACACCAAATGTGATAAATATTCAGGACATCTTCAGGCATGAGATTCCACTAGTTTCAGAAACTTAGTAACTTAATAAGGATTTAGAGCCATAGTTGTATCTGTGCATAAAAATGAAAAAAAAAATCCCTTTTCTTAATAGGCACTTTTAGGTAGCTATGTTGAGTGCAAAAGTATCACAGAAAAGAAAAAGATATTGTGAAAAGAAAAAGAAACTACTTTTGCTTCACTGGTGTCTATATGTTTATTTGACATATCACTGTAAGGAAGGCTGGTTTTATTACTAAATATTTGGCAAAGTTTCCAGAAAATATATGCATGGATTGACCTGATATTATGTGGATTTGAACATAGTAGCCCAATATCAACTGATATCAACAGAATATCAACAGAGCACCCTGTAGCACTCACCTTTTTCACCCTGTCCAATGACACTATCTCATTTCCAATTTACACCACCTGATATTCACATATAATGTCTATGCCAGCCTCACCAATCACTTCTGTTTGCAAAGAGATGAGAATATAACTGATCTTGTGTGATACTCAAATTCTACATGCACCAACGTAATTGCTTGTTACAGTGATCTTGATATATTCCTCCATGCAAGGCACACACGCAAACCCAGTATTTCAGTGGAGATAAACAAAAGTGGGTATAACCTTGAACATATCTTCCTACCTGCTTCTTTAGTAATTCTGTGGTTCTGAGCACTGTCCTTTTTTTCAGAGCACATTTGACAGTGTTCATGTTGGAGTCTGCCTTGTCTTGCTCCTCCTTGCACATAGGGAGACATTACCTATATGAATCCACTGACGAGTATAATTTCAGATCCAGCCCAATATGAAGCTCCTTTGGGCAGAACACTGTTGCTTTTCAGCTCCTGTTGTTTCTTAAAATCACAGTTAAAGAAGAGTTCTCAAAACTATTGGCTTTCTCTAGAAACACAACTGCATCTATTAAAAAAAAAAAAAGTGTAAGGATTTAAAACTTTCTAGCTTGAACCAAGATACTGTGAACAAAAGACCATCTTACAACACATGGAGCATTCTTTTGCTCTTGTAGACACCACTGCAGAGAAAATCCGTGGGAAATCCCATGACAATACTAGCAAAACTGTCTGATTGTCACTATTTAGCTGCTTGCCTTTTTTTTTTTAATTAACTGTTTTTCCTTCCTATTTGACATAGCTAATAATTTGTTCTGCCATAACTTCAAACCATGTGGACACTACCTACAGAATGAATCCACCGTCATCAGCTGTAGCTCTTTATTGAGATCTGAGAGAGAGGAAAAAGTCAATACATTCCTGCTCGGAGGCCTTATTCCTTTGTATCTGCTTTTTTTTATTAACAATTTCTTTACTTTCATATCTGAATGGGCTTTTTGACATTAATAATATACTGTATTTCTTGTAAAAATCCATCTGTTTTTCTGATGTTACCCCGATGGAAAAATTGTCGATACCCCAATTGATTACCGTTCCTAAAGTAACTCTGTTGTGAGATTCAGGTATTGGGGTTGGTGGGTGCACTGCTGTGTCATATATGTGTACCTGCACACAAAGTCCAGCCTGAGTGCTGTTCAGGCAACCAGGCCAAATTTACTAATTCAAAGCTTCTAGGACAAAGAAAGCAAGTTGTCTGCAGTTAGTTAGGTGTTTGACTTCCATCCACAAATACTTAATCTGTATCTGTACTACTGTTTATTAGTTGTACTGGGTAAGAATGAAATTGCATATGGCCACTCATTCCTTGTCCTTTTGCTTTTTGGAAATCACTCTGATCCTAACATTTCCTCTGATCGTGACTCTTCCTGCTCTGTTCTTCATGTTTTCATTAATAAGAACAGCATTGCACCATATGTTTTTACAGCAAGCGATCACCATGGTCACTCTATTCTTTAGTCTCTTTCCAAGTCAGATTTCTGCTTTAGCCCACCCTGGACCCCTCAGTTCATTCTGCAGATTTTCAAACTATTACCATTGCTCTGGCCGCAGACATTCCCCATTGCTCTCTGTTTTGTCCTTGGTTCTTTTCCACAGCTGTTGGACACTTGTTTCCCCATTCCTCTCCTCTCTAGCTCATAAAAGCAGTCATTTAACCTTTGCTGGCCCAACCAGCCCAGACCACCCCCAGGGACCAGGCAGGGTGAGAGCCTCCCAGCACAGCTCTCCCAAGGGAGGCAATAGCCAGCAGTCATGATACAGTTTTTCCATGGAGCCAGACTCAGGCTGGCTACCGCATTACACTGTGCGAAGAATTTCTGATTGGGATTTAGATTACGGGTCTCAAAGCCTAATTTCCTAATCTGCCACTGATCCCTGTTCCCCTCCTATTTACACTGCCACAAGCTCTCAAGCAAACCTAAAGCAAGACAAAACCTGGAGTCAAAGCAAGTCCAATGTCTCTAGTTTACTCAAAGCCAAGGATGCCTCAATTACTCTTTGCCAGGGGGAGTGTTCTGAAAGGCAATTCTCCCTCAGCAATGTCTTTCAACAGACAGCACCTGTGCATGTAGCAGACCACAGGGAGCTAAAATAGCCCATCTTTGGAACAGTGAAATCAGGAAGGCAGGTCAGCATCAGCTTGTTTAACAGGCATGGAGTCATCTCTTTTTGCCTTGCAGAGCACCACACACACTAATGACAGAGTTCCTGGGCAGAGGAAAGCAATAGAGAAAAATAAGAACATATTTTTCTTCTGATGCTTCACTTAAGAATATTTTATACTTTTCCACCTTTCCTTACCTCTGTTCTTTCCTTCAGGCATCATTGTTTATCTTTGAAGAAAATGTTTCCTAAATAGTCACTATCTGGCTCATTCACATTCATGAATACTATCACGTGCTTTTGATTTTAAATTGTGAAGTATCTCCCCTAAAAGTATGTTTGAAGTTCATAGTCATAACATGGAAATATTTCCAGACACTGACAAAGACAGTATATATGCCTGATTTTAACCCTGTTACAAGTGCAGCTGTAGTCCTTCTGTGCCATCGGTCTGAAATGGGTTTAAAAGCCCAGAAGTATTTTGGAAGGTGAACTCCAGGATAGGATACTCAGTGCAGCTGGGCAATGGGAGTGTGTAATTAGTAAATGCTACTGCAGCCTCACCATTCTAAATGTCCAAGGGGCAAGTAGCAGATAGTTAACTGTGTTAGTTAATTATGATCCTGGGTTATGCATATGGAAAAGGTATTTTCTTACTTCATAGAGAGGGCTTGAGGCTTGATGTTTGAGTTCCTTTTGTGGAAGACCACTGAAACACTAATTCAGTGTGTTGGCTAAAGTTCCCTAGCCGTGTAATGGGGGGTGGGGACAAGATATTTGTTTCTATCTTGCAAGGAAAGGTTGCAGGGCTTTTCAGGGACTTAAGCAGTATAGACAGTACTGGGCAGGACCAACACGCAATCAGAAGATAAAACTGTAAACAATCTTTACACAAATCTGGAACTGTGCAGAATAGCTCCAGATTTTCTATTCCCTATTTTTTCATTTCTTGGTGCTTTGCACTTCATAAAGATTGGATTTCTTCTAGCCAAAATATACAGTAAAACTGAACAAAGACATTTTCAGATAGGTAGTTATAAATACGTTTGGCTCCTCAGAATGTGTTTGGGCTTTTGGTTCTGCAACACATATTTTGATTTTACTTATCCTAGGGCACGTGTACAGTAAATAATGGAGCAGTACAGAGATTCCTCGTTTAGCATCTCCAGATGACTCTGTGTGGAGAAGAAATGCTCAAGACACTTGCTGAGGTCCACAAGGAGTACAAAGGCATAACATACAGACTGGAAAACCCTGCCACTCCACAAGTTTAATCTCAACCATTTGGAATTTAATCTCCTGGTCTAGAGTGCATCTGAGGTTCCTTGCAAACAATTACATGTTTGTAAGTAACATCCCTGGGCCCTGGACCCTGACCTGGATGAAGCAAGATGCCACAAATCAGGTGTTCCACACTGCTAAGCACTGTGTAGAGTGATGCAGCCACTCCCAGCATCCCTCTACTGCATCCCCACGTGTCAGATGCAGGAGCAAGGCAGGGCAGAGCCCAGCTGGCAGGCCAGGAGTCTGGGCTGGGGGATGAAGGTGAGAATGTGGAGGAGATGGAGCCTGACTGTAGAAGTGGAGAAACCATGGGCGTATCAGAGATGTGCAGTGACAAGGTAGAAGTGGTTGCTGGAGGCTCAGACTGAGTTCTGAGGAAAACACGGTCTAAGCAGGAATAATTTTCTCTGTGTCTGTGTGTGTCCATGTGTTCAGCAGCAGCAAGTGCCTGCCTTGCCTGAAAGCCCTCCAGCCCCAACAGCCCCAAGCAACAACAGCTCCCACAGTTCCCTGCCCTGTGACACAAACACCAACTCAGGGTAACAGCACTAAATAACAGTGCTCTTAAATGCAGACACCTGAGGCAAAGTTTAATCCCTTCTGTTCAATTCCCAGCATATGTTTTTTATTTATTTCAGCCCTCCTGCACTCGGATAGGTATGTCCTCAGTACACACTGTTGCTGTTTACCTACAAGGAATCTGAAGCGTTTAGTGGCTGCCAGCATTGGAGCAGTTACTGCTGTGCTGGAGCTGCCCTTGGCTCTGGGCTCTGATGTGATATCCTGTCTCAGCAGTTGCCAGTACTCTGGTCTTCCCATCCTCTTGAGCCATCTGAATTTGCAATATTCATTTTAGGGTGAGCTGAGGCCGCATCAATTTCTGTCAGTTTGCAAAGACCTGGGTGAATCATATACACTATGAAATTCCCTACTTTCATCCACTACATAGTAATGGGTTTTATGTGACAGCATAATTATGGCCTGAAAAACTCATTTTAATTTAACTTGAGAAGTGAATTTATGTCAGTATGATTCAACTGATGTGGACACTGCCATTGCAGCTTTGATAGATGAGCACCAGCAAAAATCAAGCTGAGTTCACAGCTCCAATTATTTCCTTGGCTCTTGATTGATTTGTCCAATAAGAAGAAAACCGTGATGGGGATTTACTTAATCCCTCTCCTTCCCCATGTGAAGAAGGACATAATCATCATTCAGACACTTCATGTATAATTTTTTTCTCTTCAGTTAACTTTGTGTGCCTTGAATAATTCAACACTGTAAACTGAAAAGACACTTTTCTAGCATATATATTTAAAAAAAAATTGCATTTGCAGTATAAATTCTAATTTTCTAGTTTAGGGGAGGCTCCCTTTCTTCTTTGTATAAGTTTCCTAACAGAAGAATATTTGTGCCATGAAGTGCATTAACATCCAATACAGTGAGGCTCACAGGACAAACTGCACAAACTCTGCAACTTTGATCTGCACAAAACTGCTGGAAATTTCTTTGTCAGACAGTCCAGGCAGGGCTGTACTACTGCAGTAACTGGGCTGCTGAGCAGCTGGACACAATCTCTGAGCAGAAAGAGAGGACACATCTGGAAAGACATGGAAGTATAGAATTCCTCAAATGTGGGTAGGAGTTTAGTGCCTATACTGTGTTAGCAGGTCTCCAGAGAATAAATCAGTGTACCAATATTACTTCCCAGCATCAACTGCAAAATTGTCAACCTCTGTATTCCCTCTGGACACCTACATGAGGAAATGGCACCTATTTTTTCATTAACTAATTTCATTATGATAATGAGAGAAATATATACTGTGTAGACAAACACTTGGGCAAATCTTTATCTACGCTTTAATTAGTCACTAATATTCTGAAATAGGAGTATCTACATAACCTCTTATATTGTTTAAAGTCTCTTCAAGTTACATTTGAATAACTTTCCCTTGCAGAACCATGAGTTCACTGTTACAGTGTAGATGACTTGCTTTGCACCATCTTTTATCATCACTGATTTGATATTTTTTCCTTTTTCCAGAGCCTGAAAATGTTTTTTTTTCCCCTGATTTAGATTTTAAGCTGTTAGGGCAGAAATCATGTTTGTGTGTATTTGTACAGCAGACTTGGGTCTTGATGACTGTGGTTTGTAAACATTACCACAATATAAATAGTACATTAATCATTAATTATATTGTTGATACATTACAATGTCTTAAGTGGTGTCAGTGTCTAAGACCCTGTCTCATCACAGAGATGAGATCAAGATATTTCCATAATCAAAACATTTGTCTGAAGTAATGGTTCCCTCAGATCCTCCTGGAACAGATTCAGAAACAGGTATTGACATAATATTGGAAATTCTTGCCTAAGGGAGCATCCATACCAAAGACTGACATATTTTTGAAACTTCAGAAGATTAAAAATTATTAACTAAGGTAAGTGCATCAAGTATATGCATCTATACACAATTTGATGCACACAAGAGTCTCAGACTGCTTTGCAAACATTATATCACTACCTATAATAATGTACAAAAATATCATAATCTCAATTTTACTCTGGGATAAACTAGCCTGTTTGGTCAACATGTTCACAAAATGTAAGAAAATAAGTAGTGTGATTGATGTATATAAGAAATGGATAAATGCTGGACTTCACAAATTAGGTGCAGATACATTCCAATTTCTTGTATTAGCCAATGCCGTGAACACTGAGTTCACTGTTACTTGACCTGAATTGATTTGATTGCCAAGGTCATGCTGGAAATCTGTGACAAAACAAAAAATAGAAACCAGATCTTCTAACTCTCTACTAAATTTTCTTAATTACTCTCTACTAAAGTTTCTTAATTACAGCAACTGACAGCGCGATCCATAACAGCATTTAACCACATGAAGAGCACTTTAAGACAATTTCCCAACTACTTGAGGCAAATAACTCAAATCTCATCTAAAGTGCCTAGGGACACATAGCTTGGACTGAGAAGCTGAGTTTCACTCTTGCATCCATAGAATAGATCAGCAACACAAAGTATCTACCCAACCATGGCATAGGAGATGCAGGTCCTCCCCTCCTTCCTGAATCCCCAGACACTGTGCTGACATTCTGTGTCTCTCTTGTCCTGTCAATCCTTGTCACGTGAGTTGTGTAGTCTGACCCCTTATCCTCCAAAGAAGAGTAGGAGGTGTCCACCAGGAATGGCCAATATCTGTCTCCTGGCTGTGCTGCAGAGAGGGAGCCCTGGGTTCAGTGCCCCTGGGGCTGAGGAAGGCCACTGGAATGGGCTGTTCTTCCACCTCATTTGCCTTCCTTCAACTGCACGACTGAGATGTCAATGCTCATGAGCTGGTTTTGGTTTCCGCCTCACCAAAGCACCTAACTCTTATTTCTGAGTTAAATTACTATATGGAGGTTAGAGGGAGAACATCAAACACAAACCTTTCTTCAGCATGCCCTGAATATTGAGATGCCTGTTGTTAACATCAGCTTTAAACATCTGCCCCTGCCTGTTTGTTGTGTGGAGCGCCCCACTTAGCACTAGGCACCTCTCTGGAGGTGGGCACACACAATTTAGGAACTGAATTCAGTTCTCTGAACCTTTTTACAGAAGGTCTTCTGAGATAGTTCAGAAACCAGAGTGCGATTTTCAGATGCCATCAGATCTATTTTGATACAGGCCATCTAGGAAGGACTTTAAAACTCAGGGAAGATGCAATATTTAACCAACAAGGGAAATAGAAGTCACTGTGGAAGAAACAGCTAGACTAACAATCATGGATTTGGAAAACTCTAATTCATCTTATTACTACTTGCACATTAAAGCTATCTGCAAATGATGTCTCAATGCCTTATTTTCTCCACTGCAAAAGGAAGAAAGCTGTTGGTGTGTCCTACAGGAGTGCTGTGAGTTTAAACCGAAGTGTGGAGATAGGATGGGAACAAAGGTCTAATACAGAAGTGATAGTCAAGTTACAAGTTGTTAAGTAAGTTACAAGAACTACTCACATGCATAGTGAGAAATGACAGTGAACAACCTCCACCTTGGGTGAGGCTTTTTCATTTATGCAGGTGTTGTCATGTTGCAGCTGTTTACCTGCTTCTGAGAAAATCAGTAGTAAATTCTTTTAGCTTTGCTGGGAATAAGAATCCTCACCCTTGAGTTGTGCCTGCCTGAGCTTTTCCTTTCTGACCATCCTGATTAACTGCCAGTATTTATAAGAGCAATGCCATTGTTTTTTCACCATCATTCAGTAGATGTGTTTATGTCCTCAGAATAGATCAGGTGCAGCTGTGTGTCTGCAAGAGATATGCCTAAAATATTAGATGTCAGACAACTGGTGAAAGAAACAAAGTAAACCAAGGGAGGGGAAGAGTAGAACAACACTGACACTTTTCAGCTGGACAGTTATGAGAAAGAGAATATCCAAATGCTTTTCTACCACTCTACAAGGTTGTATTTGGTAGCTTATATTACAAAAACAAGCTTCTGGGAGAGGTGTGGTAGGAGAGACACCAGTATTATAAACAGAGAGAAGGGGGGAGGTGTTTCATGACGAAAAAGAAAACTGAAAGGTGAGAGAGACTTTGTTCATGGCAGAGAGGCCATTGGCTTGCCCTTACTGTTCATTTTGAGGAAGTCAATGAACTCTTCTTTAGTAGTAGTCATCCATTTTATAGGGGTGTTTCAAATTCACGTACTTGTCATATTCTACAAGCGTACTAGAAGATAATTAACAAATTCTAATAAACTTCTGCACAGTCAAATATTCTTCTTCAAAATCCAGCTGGGTAAAGGTCACAATTTCTGAAAAATTACCTTTTTAATCTAATAAGGCCCTGCATCACCCCTCATTTTGAAGCTGAACTTAAGTGACCCTCAGATATTATTTATCTGTCATTTATATAAGGTCATTTTTATCCCATTTTTTCTAGTACCCTATTTCAATTAGGCTCTTTTGTAGCATCATTTTCTAGTATTCACTTTATTCCTCCAGATAAATCTTAAAAAAATTCTCTCTTTCTGCCACCATAAAATTGGAAAATTTAGCATTCAAGTTCTGGAAAAATAAGGTGATCCTTCTTGTTATTATTGGAAATCACAGTGCCATTACTGTAGTGGTAGAGCAGCAGTAGCATGCTGGGCGACCAAATAAAAAATCCTACTGCTGGGGAGGCTGGAATAAATTAAAAATCATCGTGCTACACTCTGCACTCTTATTTCCCATGGTCTTATTCACCAGCCACTACAGAGAGATTGTATCAAATGGGACAAGTACCTGATTTTATGGCTTTAAGGAAAGAGAAGATTTAAGCCTAGCTGGAATGAAGGGGATGAAGTGTGTGATTAAGGACATAAATGGGAAGAAATTGGAAGACCAGAAATTGGAAGACCAGCACCGGCAGAAAATAAGTGTATGGAGAGGGAGACGACCAGGATTAGGTGTATAGGAATAACATTTTAAAGCTGTTCACACATGTATTCTTCATCTGAGATACTGGTGGACAGTATAGACCTTTTCGGTACATACCTGGATGGAAATCCTAATTAGTTCTGCCTGTCCCTGACGGGAGCCCTGAAACCCAGACACACAGAGAAGATCTGGGGGGAACAAAATCTTATTTGAACTAGGGATGTACTTGCATGGCCTGCTGGTGCAGGGTGCAGCTCTAAGTTTTCGAGTCATACTATAGTTATCCCATCCAGTCCATGTCACTGTTTCTTTAAGAGAATCCATATTAGCAACCCCAACTATTTCAGCCCTCATTTCTATAAATAACAGAAGAATCACTTGGAGATCATATAGCCTCCTTTATATTTAACTAGTTGCCATAGCATCTCTCCTGCAAAACTGTGATAGCTGTGGCTTCCTAAAGGATTTCTAGCCCTCGTCAACCGTGTTTCTTTCTTCCCTTTGAGAAAAGGAGTAAGGATAGAAAATTAAGCTTGAAATAGTTTTCTTGAAGCATAGCTAAGATTATCTGATGAAGTCCCATGCCTTTTTAGAAAGAATCAAGTCAGAAAAACACAAGTTTCTGAACACTAGAAAGGAAGAATTAAAGTACATGTTCAGGCAACCTTTACCCTGCCTGGCTTGCGCACCCCAGCTCCGGGAATAGCTCCCATACCGAAGGGTAGCTTTGAACTCTGCAGGGGGGTGGCTACACCTGCCCTGCAGCCAAATTCCTGACGCACCTCATCCCCAGAACACCAGATCGCTCACATTTGATAAGCCTTTTGCTCCTCTTTTGTAGTCTCTCTGCCTTTCTGTGTTTGACACATCCAACCCTACACTCGCCTGCCATTGAGGCTATGTAACAGAGAGCCGCTGGCAGCCGTACTTATGCCCGATTCAATGCAGGGTTTAAATGAGGTGCATAGGAGCTCTTGAAGCTACGGGAAGCCCTCTTTTGTTCAAATTGAAGGACCTGGCAAGGAACTTTTTTCCTCCATTCACAGGTGGGAATGGTCCATCCACATCAGCTTTTAACGTGAATCACAGCTTTGCTGAACCGCTGTGACTAATCCTGGCTAATAACGCTTTACACAGGCAAAGTAGCTGGATGATTCGCACATCGTTCCAGTGCTATTGACAGGGAAGGGTGAGTGTCAAGGTTTCAAAGATATGTCCTTTAATCCTTTACTTCCCGTATTTTCATATGTAGGTGTTAGACCTAAAGCTGACTTTAAGGGCATGAAATACCAAGGGACAGTTTTAACTCTGCATCAATGGTGCTTTTTCTCAGTGTCTATAAGATCTGTCAATGAATTTAGGAACATCCCTGACGTGGGAGCCATCTCCCACTCTAGAAGTACTAAAATGAGGCAGAAAGATAAGATGGGAGATGTTAAATCATCAAAGGTGATTGCAAGGATTAAAAGGAGGAATTCAGAACACCCTTCGAACTAGATGTACACAGGAATTTGAATTAATGAGGTTTGAGGCTAAGAGATATTCTTTTTCTGCTATTGTCCTTTTCATGAAAATACCTAATCCTCAATACATCTATGGCAAGCCATTTCTCAGCACAATTGCTTGGAAAAATGTGTTCAATAATTTGTCTCGTAAAAGTATTAATCAGTATCATATAAAAATAATTTTTATGTGTTTCATTATTCAAAAGCGTATGAAATACAAAAGAGGATTAAATGTACCTCATTTATGACAGCCTACTATTTTAGAGTTCACCCTGCTTTAAAAGAAATTGCTTTAAGTCATAGAAATGGTAGTTTTGGTTTCCTCTGTAGTATGTCAGTGAACACTTTTGAAGTCCTGTGAGCTACAGAAGTAAGTTAAGTCAACTGCTCAGAAAAATAAAAAAAAGGCCTTACATTCTGCTGTGTATCCATCACTTGGCTGCTCGTTGTAGGCCTCTTTCTTATGAGTCACTGTGAGCAGGACAGTTTGCTCAGTTGAATGATCTACCAGAGCTCAGACTGTTATGAGCAACGTGTGTGATAAATGAAGTTATAGGACACGTGATGAAACCGGATATTTGCATACCACTGAGGTATAAATGTGCTTTACAAATTCATAAAAACAAACAGACACAGTGTTTTTCCTGTGGCCACATCGGTTATTTACAATAGCAGGCGTCAATCTCTTGAACAATTAAGATACCAAGTGAGTTTAGAAATGGCTTGTATTTATTTATTTATGTCTGTCAGGGATGCAGGCAGTATTGAGAAGTACCTGCCCTTAAAGGGCACTAATCAGCACTGCCATTTCCAAGCAAAGTCTGCTCTATGACAGTAATATCACTCCTGAGCTGTGTTCCTGGTTTTTGTGGGCATGTAACAAGCAGAAGAAGCAAAATCTAAGATTATCATGTGGAAATTGCTAAGGAAGTAATAGAAATATGTTCTCAGTAAATATATAAGTTTGAGGTTAGAGCAAAAGAGCAGGAGCTAAACCTCCAGGGCTTTGTTCTCTGGTCTGTTATTAATGCCAAGCATTCTTGGATGAAGCTCCTGCCAAGCTCTTCAGGTGAACCCCTGAAAGCACTGCCCTACAATTACATCCTCCTCTCTTCTGCCATCGAGGGTGCATCTCAGTCTGAGACATGGAATGGATTATTCCTGGAATAGTACTATGAGATCCACTGAGGAAAAGGACTTAACAAATTAAGCATATGAATAGAAAAGAAATACGTGCATGTCCACATGACTTTACTTCTTTGCCCACTCCCTCTCCAATACAATAAAGAAGCAACACTCACAACAGGCCCCTATGGACACTAAAACCATTCAAGGCAACTCTGGGTTATCAAAGGGTTATCAGAATTCACAATTTCTTTCCTATTTATCATGTTACAAAGGAGAATTACATTTTAAAACACTGCAAAGAGTTGGTCTGAAGTGCTTAAAAAGATTAAATTCTAATATATCTTAATATCATAAAATGTACCTTAATATTATAAAGGCTGATTATGGACTTCATTTTAAGGACTCCTCTGCTAGTATCACAACAGAAAGTACAGCTGTTAGCCCAATTTTCTCCGTGGTAAGTGGAGGACAGTAAGAGCTTGCTTGACTGCTATAAACTTTTCATCTGAGATTCTGGGGCATATCTGGATGCCTGGCAATACAAAACTTTTTCAGAGCTGGATTAGTCCAAATTTTGTTCAATCAAACTGGGAAAAAAAAAAAAAGTCTGTTTGGCTATTTGGAATTACAGTACCTGTCTTCATCTTTGCTCTCCAGCTAAGCTAAGGAACTATTATCCTGCAGAAATAACTCCTTACCATGTTGAATCTACACTGGGAAAAATTGCAATTTCTCTTTTCTGAATACATTTTTATAATGTATCATTACATTATAGAAAGAGTTCCATAGGCTTAAGTAGGAGATAAATTGATTGTGCTAAGATGAAATTTTTCAGCTGGATTTTACGAAAGTTGAACAAGGGAATTGTTACAGCCTCTTCTGTGATAAATATCTATTACTTCATAAGCATGAATTGATCAAAACATTTTATCTAACAGTTTCCAGCACCAAACATTTAAATTCAAAGATTAATGTGGATGAAGTGGACAAAGATAGCTTCCAGCATTAAAGGATTTACAGTATCAATTTCCAACCCATTAGCTGGAGCACAAAGCCTTCATGAAAGAGTCAAAAGGGAATAAATATGGGCTTCCTAACATCTCATAGTGTTATCTCTTCAGAAACTGTGGCTCACATCTGTCCCTTTTCCTCCAGGTTTCCTCCTGTGCTGTTTTGTTAGGCCATGCACTGGTTTCCAAGTTATGATCTACCTCTCATGGCACTGTGATCAATGCTTGGATTGTCAATTGTAACTTCAATGACATATAAATGATTGCATCTATTCTGTGTGGGCAATGCAGGCATACCTAAACCAAGAAAAACTGTCAGTGCACTTTCCACTAATAGCACGTTTCATCACAGATCACAAAGTCTACATGACAGCGTGAGTTGGGACTCAGTTCATTCCCAGTGAGCTGAAGTTAAAAGCAGTCCACTGAAAGCAATAAAATTTGCAGGCTTGCTTTGGGTTCTGTAGTCAGTGGCTTCATCTCTGTGGCTTCACTTGTAACCAAATTTTAATTTATCTCACAAATCACAGTGGTTTCCCAACTGTAGTGTAAATTCCATGTAGCAGTCTAAGAAAGCTTTACAGAGTAGCTTTCGCTTTCACTCCCAAAACACAGAAAAGAGGTCAAGTATCTTCTCTCACTAGAAGCAAGACAGAGTCTGTGGTTATACTAGGCTTGCTCTGGTAGATGGTGAGAGTTAAAACGAAGCATGTCTTCATTTCCTACCACAGCTGACTTGATTCCTGAAGTGATGGTGGTGTGTGGAGAAGGGGACAGCTAAGAACTTCACAGAACTCCACAGTAGCAGAGGCACTGTTACGGATGCAGGAATCTGGGAACACGGGAGATTTGGATTTTTTAGTACAAATGTGCAGCTTCCAGATGAGAATGCCATCCGTAACTGAATAAGGTATATATTGCCTGCATTTCTGTTTCAAAATATTCAAAAAGCTTTTTCCTTTTGTTTCAAAATGCCTACAAATCTTCCTTCTGCCCCTTCATGTCCGTGTTGGGCTGGGTCAATGTGCTCCTGTCCCCAGTGCTCTGGGCCCTGGCAGTGACTGACATGGAGCTGAACTGCCAGACCTCTTTCAGAGCTCCAGGATTGGGAGCCAGGAGAGAAGTGTCTGGCAGTGACAGCACGGCATTCAGCTGTGCAACACTCCTACTCTCCTAATGCATTTCACACTCAGCAGATTGAATTGCTTTGGTCTTCTCATTTCTTTTTCTTCCAGCAAACAAAACTTTTTTCCTCTCTTTTCCTTGACAAAGAGCTTTGCCATATGCTCCAAATCAATTGCAACCTTTCTGGTGCTTTGTTACTGCCCACATCTTGGGCTGCATTCAAAAAAAAAACCAAAACAAAACCAAACAGCTTAAGCATTTCTGTTTCTGTTCTAACCAAACTAAAATTGAAACATTCTGTTCAATAATTCAAGGGTTAATGTGTCTTATCACTCCTTTCTCAGTCTGAATTAACTAGAACTGAACCATGTCTTTGCTGTAACTGACATATCTGTCTGACACATTTTTGTCTTTCTGCATGGATAGTTGTCATGAATAGAAAAGAATTTGCTCATATTCATTCACCGATCAACATTATTTGTTGACTTAAGTTTTACTTCCCCAATTATCTTAATTTGATTTAATGCTGCACTTCATGCAGTTCTGTCCCTTTCTATGTGCTGTATCCATACAAACAGCCAGGCCATTCATCTAAAGAAGAAGAAACAAAAGCTTTTTATTGATAAAACTCATTTTCAAGCAGGAGCAGTTCCCACATGAGCATCCCCTCATGAGCATCACTGTGGCCCATAGAAGGGGCAGAGGTGGGGCTGCCCTCTGTTTTCAGCAGCACTGGGAGCTGAGATCAATTTCAGCTTCTGCCTGAATCTGGCAAATAGCTTTCAGACTATACATTATTGTAGGTGTAACTTAGGGCATAAGGCATCCATATCCCATACTAAAGCCTAGTGAGGACACATTTATAGCAGTAGAACAGTCATGCATTCACATATTATGAACCACCTATTAATTGCACTGGCAAAGTCACTTTGCTTGGGAAATAATTGATTGGATATCTGCTGGCACAGCACATACTGGTGAGGAATCATGACCCTTTTCTTCCCACAGATGATAAAAGTAAACCCACAGAAACCTGCAAGGCACTTCAGGATGTGTTTTACTTAGAGGGATAGGAATAAGAAGGCAAATATTCAGAGCATGAAAATGTCATTGTTTGGGTTTGACCAAAGATTTCTATTACCCCACTTTGTTCCCTTCCGCTCTTCCTCCAAGGGCACTGGGCCCTGGGGAGGTCACTCTGTACCAGGGCATGGGAAGAAATGATGTCAATTCAGTCCCTCATACTCTGTGTCCAGGCCTGGTGTACCATGAGTACTGCTTTGTATTCCCCAGCTGAAATGTGTTTTACAGGTACCTGGCTGTTACTTTTGAGATGGGTTTCACTGAAGCCTTCCAGTTATTTGATATGTTTGGGTTTTTTCAGTCCCTTTTTTTTCCACTGCAGTTGTTCTGGGAATGGAGATTGCATTTTCAAGATCTCTATTAATTTTTTATCTGATATTTGCTACAAATTTACTTTATTTCCATTAAATTACTTGAATCTGCTAGTGAGACTTTTCATGGAAAGCAAAAGAGAAGGTATGTAAGCCCAGAAGAAAGAATGAAAGATGAATTCGCACCTCTGCCCATACAGAAGCAATTAAAAGAGAATTAAAAAAATCAGGGGAAAAAAATTAAAAAAAAAAAGAGGAAAATTAATCCTTTGGATCTTCTAATTAGTTTCTATGCATTAGGTACAACTCCATTAGGGAGATTGTCAGTATAACTATTCATGGATAAAACCAATTTAAATGTTGAAATGAAAGGCTAAGCACATTTTTCCTCTACTACTCCAGGTTTACTTTTACACTGTAAGAGCATATGCAGCCAAAGTAGCCTTAGTTCAATTTACATGATGTGAAAGAAAGCTGTCACTGTCACCTTTTAAATCATAGTAGTTTGTTTAATAGCCTTAGTACTCGCCTTAGGTAAAACAGATTAAATACTTTCCTTATGTTAGTCCTTGAAGACAGCATAGGAATATTATATGACTGCAAACAGAAGAAAACAACTCTTCCAAGAGGAAGGAAAATGTAAGCCATCCACTGGAAAATTTGAGAACAGATGAGTATGGCAGACAAAACTCAGGAGGAAATAGGTATTTTCTCCTCCTCTTTGGCTCAACGTTCACCTTAACCCAGTAGTTCCCATGAAGCTAAAGCCTACAAAAAAGACTCTGACTATCTTTCTCTCTCTATCTGGAGTGTTAGGAGTTAAGTTCTTGAAGCTGGTACAGTACCTTTGCTTCTGGAGGCACAGGACCCACAGAAGTATTATCACTTCAAAGAGATCCGCAGCCCAAAAAAAGGATGAGCTGAAATGACATGAGGCTGTGAGGTGAATCTGCACTCATCTGAGTGAGCAAAGGCAGATGTTATTCAGACTAATCTCAGATTATTACATTTATAAGGCAGAAAACCCTGAGTAGCCAGGCTCTTTGTTTCAGTTCAGTGTTTCCAATGGCTGTTTCCATAAATTTGCACTTTACAGAAGGCAGAGCAAGTATTCAACCCAATTGTATGAGGTTTAACTCATTCCAACAGCTCAGTCTTCTGAGGGCTTTGTTCCACAAATGTCTCAATGTTCCTTACATCACTACTCCCTTAAAGCAATTTGCACATTGTAATTACAGATGCAGTGCACAAGTGTAAAGAGGGAACTACACCAGAACAGATTCGAATTTTTTTAGATTAAAATTTAGACATTTTGGTATATCCTAGACAGGTTATGAATACTTTACCAAACACACAATATAGGGTTTATTACCAAACAAAAGTTTACGGTCCAAGTAAAGCTGCCTGACACCAGTATAAACCTTAGTGCTTCTCAAACCAAAATAAACTGCACAGCACTTTCAGTTGATATCTTTATATTTGTGATAAAGTATGGGGAAAGGTTGCTTGCCTTGACTACAAATACAGTATAAAAATACAGTGAAGGCTGCAAAGACCCTTATTACTAAGAAGTTCTTGCTCATTGAACTGCCTTTTCCTCAATGCAATGCTTGTTAACCTGGTGAGATCTTTTTTTGCTGCAGTGTAGATAAGGTTTTATCATCAATCTCGAGTGCCAGATGTGGGGAAATTGTAATTAACCCTTCTCTGGCTGAAGGCAGCTGCAGTGTGTGTCCCTAAAATTTCCAATTTTCCAGAAGCATCAAAGCTGAAGAAGGAAATGTGTCTCTTTGCCTGTAAGCAATAACAAACATGGAAGAGGAATGCTGTTTATTTGGTGCAGCTGGAAAGAATGAAGATGATCATCTTCCTTTATCCCTTTCAGGAATTCAGACTGCTGTTAGGTAACAAGAAAACTATGCTAATAACTTTCCACGTAAGTAAGCAAGCATTTCACCACTGATGCTGCAATGGGCTTCTCTACTGCTGCCAAGTTGCACAGGTAATGAATAAAGCTTGCACAGCGATTCCAGATCCACAGACAAACTTTTTGCCTAACTACACTGTAGTGATTAAAGCATTTGATGATGCTTAGCAGAGGACTCTTCAATTATGGCAGGTTTTTTGTTTAACAAAAATAACCTAATTTATGTGTTTTAGCTTTAAAACAAGATCCATTACTAGGCTATATTCCTTCTCTTGCTTAGATTACAGTCCTTTTTACACCATTAGATGTAAAGCTTGAGTTTCTCCCCTTTAGGATGTGATTCCCAGAAGTAATGTTTCAGGTGCTTTACTCAACTCTCTAGTTGCACCGGACTTGGGGACCTGGGGCTGGGAACTGCTCCCAGTGTCAGGGCAGCTGGACATTGGAAGCAGCATTGTGCTTTGAGGATTCAGCCCTTGCCATTCTCAGGGACACACGGCTGTCTCTAGACAGGCAGGTGCAGGTCCCAGGACTGCTCTGTCTGCTCGCCAAGCTGCCAGGACACGCCAGTTCTGGTGACAGCCTTAGTGTGGAACCCACATCTGAGCTCAGATGCTCTGCTCTCTGCAAGGCTTGTGTGCTCAGGGGCAGCACTGTGCTGACACGACTGCTCAGTTTCTGGTTTAGGTCTGGCAGCCAGGAGAGGCCATGGGGATAGCAGATGTGTGGATGTCTGCACTGGAATGAAGCTGTGCTTCAGTTTCATGGCTAATAATAAAGGATTCAGTTTCAGAGGGAACTGGGAAGACTGACAGAGATGTTTTGGTAAAATCAGTGATTTTACTCCTATCCACAACATGAAGATCATGAGTATGGAAAAGCAGTGGTGTGGGCAATGCAGTCAGTAGACC
This sequence comes from Cettia cetti, assembly GCA_013401135.1. Taxonomy (NCBI): domain Eukaryota; kingdom Metazoa; phylum Chordata; class Aves; order Passeriformes; family Sylviidae; genus Cettia; species Cettia cetti. The sequence goes on from VZUI01002934.1 coordinate 61,415, forward strand.
AACCCATAACTGAGTCTCACTGTCAGGAGACTGAGGCATGGAAGGGAGAGTCTGACAATGAGTTATGGGAGTGCCAGTGGAATTTCCAAAGGGATTTTAATGGAGGTCCTGAAGAAAAGGATCATCGTAGGCAGGAAAAAGTGCTAATCATGAAATGGCTTTTTTGTCACACCAGAAGGTAAAACAGCAACCAAGTTTCAGAAACCCAAGATATCCCTTATATATTGTGAAGGGCTAAGGATGTAAGAGAAAAGCCACAAAGGGAAAAGTTGATGGACTCTGTTATTCCATTTAACATCCAAAAAAAGCCTCATCTGTGGATAACAACCTTGGTTCAGTACCTCTGTAGCTCCAGACAATGCTGCTCCAAAAAGCTCCACATGCCATCTGCTCCACACCCCACCATGGGACACAAAGCTTTCTACCATACTCCACAACAAACTTCTGTAGGTAAGACTACAACAGAAACTGTGCTGTAGGCAGACATCAGGGTATCAAAGAGAGTTCCAGTGCCCTGCATCATTGCCCTATAAAGGATATATTAGATAAACAATATGCCGAAGATTTAGCAGTGTGGCCCTACATTACAGGAGAAGACAAAATAGTTAGTTAGTTAGTTAGTTAGTTAGTTAGTTAGTTAGTTAGTTAGTTAGTTAGTTAGTTAGTTAGTTAGTTCTTGGCAGGTTGATCCAAGGGAATGTTCTTTTCATACTCCATGTTTGGTAATGAACAGATCTTGGTCAGATGCTGGAGGCATTTGGCTTTTCCCAGGGCCAGTACTACTGGGAGTAATAGGGCATGCCAGTGGCCATCTGGCCAAACTTGGGGGTGCCAGTAGAAGCAGAGACTTCCCACAGCCAAGTGATAGGAATGAGGAAAATTCTGAAATGGGAAAACAGAGCTGTTATGCACCTCTCTGACATACAGGGAGGACTGGGGGCAAATGCAGTATTTTCCATCATCTGCAGACTTTTGAAGCATTTGATACAGGATACATCTTATTCTCTGTCTATAGCTGTTTGGCAAAATGGGGCACTGTTGTTAGTGCTACTGTGTATCACGGTACAGCCCTAAAACAAGGCAAGCTTTTCCCTCAAGACCTTTGCCTGACAGAGAGCCTCACTATCACAGGAATAGCCCACATCTTTTCCTTATCTCTCCTGAGTCAGCATGGCCAGCCTGTAATTCAGCACTGACCCCACCTTCAGCTGGGACTGGGTGTTGTTTCAGTGGCACCATCTGCACAGGCTACACTGCCAGAGTACAGAAACTCCAGCAATGAACCCATGTACAGGAACTCCAGCAATGAACCCATCTGGCTGGGTTGCTCCTGCCCTGATCCCTTCCATCTCCAGATGCTCCTTCATACCAGCTCCTCCACAACAATTCATGGGTGAAGGGAGGGATTTGAATCTCATCTCCATTCAGTGGTCTAGCTCGAGGCATGATCCCACAAACAGTTGTGTCAGCATGAGAGAAGGACCAGCAGAGGTGTGGGGTGGGTGATCTCCAAACTGTAATAGGGTGGGGCCATTTTTACCTGGTACAGGTAAAGACAGTTCAGCACTCTGCTACCAGCGTGCTTATCCTGATCTATGACAGTCTCTGTGCTCCTGTTTCTTCCAACTACAAGAGGAAGAGGCAGAAGGAAATTACTAATGTTCATCTTGTCAGCTGTTGGGGTCCAGGGCATTGCTTTGAATACCCTGGACAGACAGAGACCTGTACAGGGGGGTTTGGAACCTGTACAGGGGG
>VZUI01002940.1:0-98927 GCA_013401135.1 Cettia cetti
GGGGGAGGCCCCGGCTCGGCCCCGCCCGCGGCACCGGGAGCCGGGCCCTCCCCGCCACGGCACCGGGAGCCGGGCCCTCCCGCCCCCCGCTCCGCACACGCCGCGCCCCCCGCGTGGCCGCGGTCCGGACGAGCCGCCGGCCGTGCCCCACACGTGCGCATGGAGAAAGCTCTCTGCTTCCCCCAAAATAACTGCTTTGAAAAGGCTATAGCTTCCAGTCAGAGCTCTTCTAAGACATGAAAATCACCTCCTCCTATTTCAAGGGTATTCCTCAGACGAGCATTTTTCCCTGTGGACCTGTAAAATCCTATTCGACAGGAATTTTCTCCATTTGTATAAATATTATTCAATCAAGCAAAAGCATAATCTCAAGGAAAAGAAATGACCAACAGAACTAGAACAACGTGGCATATTTGATTATCTACTCGGACTATTAAAAAAATCAGACCAGTTAAAAGGATAAAGTAGTGGGAAACCAAGTCAACATGCTTGCATGATGCACACATTACGCTCAGAAAAGCTTAGACATTATGGAACGCTGATATAATGATTGTAACACCATAGAAGCACAAATTTCAGTGGAGGCAACAGAACAAACACACAGATAAACTGTGGTGGTCACAAGTAAGGCTAAAATATCTGAGTAAATAAAATTATCTTTAAAAATGCTTTCCTACTATTTGAAATCCAAGTCCTTTTCAAGAAGACTTGTATCAGCACTGTAATACCTGCAAATAATGCAAATTGCTATTAAAAACCCCTGCTCACTCAAATACAAGACCTCCTTCAGTCTCACCTGCAAACGGGATATACACAGCATCCCACCAGGTAAGAGTCAAGAAAGTCTACAAGCAGAACAGAAAATCTGAAGAAAAACTGCACAGAACCAGCTTTTGAGAAGCTAAGCATGTTGTGAGTGTGTGAAACACGCCCCAGGCTCCCCCTCGTGTGTGCCCAGAGCACACCCACAGGACAGGTCAGAGCTGCTGCTGCCCGTGCGCTTTGCTGCGCTCAGAGGCTGCGCAGTGTCGCGGGGACAAAGCCTTCGGGACCCGGGCACAGAACCCAGATACTGCGGGAATGGGAAGACACAACCAATCCACCGGTTAAAAGGCTCTGCTGAGGTGCAGGCACACGGAAAGTAGTTTGAAGAAGCTGAAAAAGGTGGTGAGCCTCATGTGCCAGGCAATTAACAACGGTAAAGAGGACTAGACTGATACTCTTCCACTTCCAGCTTCTCACCTTACCAAGGTGTTAGCTCCAGACACATTCTAGAAATCACATTTGTGCTTCACTGGTACACAGGGCACCTCTGACAAATTCAACTTAGCATCATCCACTCCTCTCATATCAAATACCCTACCTTCTCTCATATCCTCGCCCATATCAAATAGATTAGACATGAGTTTAGCATTTTAGTTCGCTTTTGAAAGGGTAACTGAATATTAGTTTGAGGGAAAAAAACACACCAAAGCTCTGTATAGTCATCTTAATGGTTGGAAGGGCAAAAGTCTTATATAAGAGTGATAAAGGGACAGAAAAAATGATTTATCACAATTGTCTGTATGTGATGTAATAAATTTTTTTTCTATAACATTTCAAAACTAACTGAGTTCAGGGACTTCCATTCAAAATGCACTCTTAATACAGCCACCAACAAAGTAACAGAAACTCTTTCAACTTTGTCAACTGTTACAAGCATATTTGAGAATAAGGCTTTTTTACACACAATAGTGTTAGAGAGCACTGGAAATGAGAACAGGATGAAGTTGTGAAAAACATTGACAAGTTAATTTTTTCAAGATGCGACAAGCCAAAGAATGTCAAAACCCAAAAGCTAAATGAAAGGCTGAAAATACTCATTAAACATAAAATATATCAGAGAAAAGCTTGTTAATGTTTTTGAAGAAATTAGTACTTTAAATTTTTTTTTTATTTAAAAGACATTTTAGAGCCCAAGATTTTGCCTTTTGCAGTCCATCAGTTTCTCTTTCGCAGCTCTTGGGAGATGTTGGATTCCAAGGGCCTGCCATGGTTAGGATCAAATGCAGGCCTGGACAGACATGTGCCCCTGCTCAGACACAGCCTCTGGACCTGCTGCCCTACTGCAGAAGTTTTAGAATACAGTTCATGACAAATTATTAATTAACTATATAATACAATTTAGTCTCTATACACTCTGGTTTTGACTAAAGAATTAGGATTTTTTTCAACTCCTCTAGACACTGTTTTCTTTGGTGCCCTTACTATGCTATTTGTAATTTCAGACACCTCAGGGCTTCTCTTTTCCTGCATAACAAGCAAAAGCTAGATCCAATGAAACAGAATATTATAAAATGAGACCAAAATAAATATACAAAATTGAGTTAAGACTCTTGATGATTTCCTTTGCCAAAACATCATCTGTATAGTTCATCTCTTTTTCATACACAATTAGAGCATTTCCCACTACCTTGCAGTGACCCAGTCTGCCTGAAACTGCAGGTAGTTTTTTTTCTTGCACCTCAAGACATTCCCTACCAACCCCATTTTCCAACCACCAGGAAGGGAAATCCCAACAGATTTATATAACCACGGAAATGTCTTTGTGGCCACCAGTGCAGGGAGCCCCAGCCCCCGACACCCCACCTTTCTGATGTGATCCCTTGGACCCCACATGACCCCAGTGGAGCCACGGCAGTGCCCATGCAGACCCTCCCAAGCTCAGCACAGACACAAGCACAGCCATGGCAACACTGACAGCACTGTTACACCCAAATTACAGGGACCTGTTTCTACCTCAACACAAAAACTTTACTTTGGTCAGTGCTGTTGGACTTCTGCCCCACCACTGTCGCTCACTATTTTTCCTGTGGAGATGTGCTGGAATATTCCACATCAGCCCAGGAGAGGTTTTTCCCTAGCTGTTAAAGAGTTTCTTTCCAACAACTTTTTAAGGGAAGATTAGCAAAGAACAGTATCCCGTAGAAGATGTACAATGACCACATCAAAATCACATTAGTAACCAACTACTATGACTGAAGTGTTCACTTTTAAATGCAACAAAGAACTTGATCAACTCCAACAAGTGAATAACCTGTTCTCCAGTCAAACAGAGCTTCAACAGCCATCCACCTTTGCACAGAATACTGGAACCCATGTTGTTATGGTTCTCCAGCCTTGTGAAGGAAGACAAGCTGAGGAAAAAAGCTCTGCAAAAAACCTGATAAATTCCCAAATTTCATTCAGAAGGAAAACTAAAAATGTCTCATCAATAGCCAAAAGCTGAGTTTGGATCACTCACTCTATAGGTGGAGAACATGCCAGCTTTAACACACTTTACATGTAGAGTTAAATAAAAAAGCAGTTTCCTTGTAAATTCCCTTACAAATCATAAAGCAAAACAGGATGTTTATCTCTCTGATTTTTGGGCTTGGAAGGAAAGGAAGGAGGACAGAAAGCAAAAACTATAGGAACTATCAAAGAAATACCTGAAAATTTAAGCTATATTAAAACCAACTAATCAAATGCCACTGTGAAAAAAGAAAATGCAGTAATACATTAAATAAATTGGCCTAAGCAACAAAATCAAAATTATTGATATTTGGTAATCTAATGTAATAAAAGGAAGTAAAGCTACAAGCTAGCTAGTGAAACTATATACAGCTAAACAAAAATACAGGGAAAACCCACTCTTTAAATACAAATCAAAACCAAACACTTGCATTAAAGAGATCGTGGACCACTTCCACATTGGACTTGGCCATATTTTTCCTTTTTAAAGCAATCAAGTAACTTGTCTTGCTGTGGCACTGCCAAATCCCACCCAGCAGAGGTGTGAAGATGGTGACAGAGGAGCAGTGCTGCAGGCTGTATCCTGCAGAGTCCTGCATTGCACCTGGTGGTGCTGTCTGACAAGAGCCTTCTCATCCCTCCTTCCCCAGCTCTGCACCCCCAGGATCAGCAGGCACCAATGGCCAGAGCCCCCCTTGCCACAGGACACCCAGAGCTGCCCGCACACGGAGCCCACAGCAGCAGAAACCATGGGATGGGTCAGCACCTGTGCCCCAGGAGCCTTGAGAAACCCAACAGAGCCTGCCTGACTACAGCCTGCTGGGCTCTGCGTGCCTGTCCTGAAATTCAGATGGCAGAAATCGTAGAATCTAGGAAAATAAAGAAAATTTCATATGAAAATACAGATACAGATGCAAACTAAGTAACAGGGAAAAGTTTTTTATTTCATTTTTAGTAGTATCTAGTTTCTGTTCAGTGTTGCTCAGAGCACACTGAATTGAGCTGGATCAGAATCATCCTTCAATAATTCAGCCCAGTAATATCCACAGGGGGACAGCTACCTTTTTAAAAGTTCTGGACGTACAATGATACAATAAAAAGTAAGGCAGGCATACAGAAGGATCAGCTACAGAGTGAACTGGTGAGAGCAGCAGAAAAGAGAAAAGCAAGCTATTTTTCATGTTCTAACACATACTGCCATTCACAAGTCTCTAAACAGGAAGCACTCAATTGTTCTACAAGGCATCATAGATGGGCTCTGTGTACAATTACACTCTACTAGAATTTTTTTTAAAAGGAAAAAAAAAAAAAAAACAACCCCCTCTGTAAACATTAACAGCAAATCCTACCACGTGTGACAATTTGGGGGCTGTGTTTCTCTCCTCAGTCAGATTTTGCAAACCCTACACTCTTCAGTGCATGCTGTAATTGCCACGCAATGTTGCATCACCATTCCTGTGTCTGTGGCAGACACAGGGAGGAGGGTGTGGCATGCAAGCACCTACCTTAATTCAGTAAGGCTCAGCTAAAAGCAGAGTACCTGGACTTTGATGTGTCCACACTTACCAAGTCCTTCTGTGATAACTATTCCATTTCAAAGTCAAGACCTATTTTATACTCAGTATTTTTCCTGCATAATTTAACAGCAGTAGGGAGCAGACCATCAAAATAACCAGACCTAATGAAGGAGACCTACAAATGCAGACTGCCCTACAGGAGACTGACCCGTGACACAGAAAGCCCCTCTGCAGGAAGTCAGGACAGGATGACGTACACTGACTACTTTTATAAGGATGCCTCCATGGGTTCATTGCTTAGGTTTGTACCTATTTCCATTTAAAATAACCATTTCTTCTTGGGATCCTTCACTTGTTCTGTGTTCCTGCCTGCAGCCCTGGTGACAGTGGAGCCTGTGTAAAGCACGGCAATCTGAGCTCGGGGGGGGGGGCAGGTATGTAGGGGAGGGCTTGGAGAATCAAGATACTTATTCCAGAGCACAGACCTTGGTGCCACGAGGTATGGCAGCTATGGATCTTACATAAATACAGCCAGCATCACAGAACACACTCCAGTGGCACTGGAAGCCTAACTTTTTACACCTCAGAAATTATTACTTTTTCAGAACCTCTAGTACGAAACTACACAGAATCTCCAGTCCATCTGAGTTAGGAGTTTTTTAAAATCTGCGTTTTTAAAATTTAATCTTCAAAAGCAAGAACTTTTAGAAGAATGATACAGATACAGATAATGTATTTATTTTATCACAGACACAAACCACATGGAGAATAAAACACACAACATTTAAAAGTAAAGGATTGAGTCTGTATTTTTAAAATGGACATTTCTGAATTTTGGAACTAAAATTTTCCTACTATGCATACTAATTCAAAAGGAAAGCTGTGGCAATCTAAGGTGGGCCACAGTTTTTGTATTTTTTTGATATACCACAGGTAGAAAACAAAGTACTGAACTTAGACTCTAAGCAATGTAAGACCTTAATAAAAGAACTACAAAATCACAGTGGGATTTTTGCATTTCTGCTGGTTCCACACTTTTCAGTACTTCATTTCTCTAAACTCCCTGTTTCTGCATGCCTTGTGTTTCTGGAACCTTGTGTTACTGGAGGCCATGTGCCTCCACTAGAACCAATTCTGTTTTATTTCAGTGATTTACCTTTTCCCCATTCATCAATTCTGAATCAACTGCTTCTTGTAATATTGCTGCATGAAAATTCAATTGCCACAATCATTAATATTTTTTAAATCATTATTAAAATGTTAATCAACTTCTCAAACTCAACTACTGACAACTCTGCAGTCGCCCCATTACTGCTGCAGAGAGCAACAGTTCTACAGCTTCTCATCAAACGCACAGGTTTAAAATGCAGCTTTAGCTCACAAATAAGAGCAGTCTCCCAGAAAGTGTCCAGCCTGAGCACAGACCAGAGATGGGTGGGGCTGCTAATGTCACAGCCCACCATGCTGCGTGAAAAGACTGAGCGTGCCTTGAAACCTTTAAAAACAGCCTACCAGACCCACGATTAGTGGTGCAGAGCACAAATCTGTGGCAGGGGAGACCTGGGGTTAGTTCCTGTTTTGTCACGAGCTTCTGAGTCACCACAGGCAAGTGGTTCCCTGCCTTTTACAGGTTTTAAACTACCACAAGTAGCTGTGAATCTCACCTATTAATGCAAAAAGGAATGAAATTATTTGATAAGGATGCCAGGTTAACCCTGTTAGACCCTATTCAAATTTACTTCAGGTTAGTAATAACTGAATATCATTACACACTAAAAGACACTTAAACTATTTAACATCTCAGTTTTTCTAGTCCACCAACATCAGACTTCAATCACTGTTTACTTTCCAACTCCTGCTCACATATGGATAACTGCTCTCTACTCATTTCAGTATTTTGTACATCAAAGAGACAAATTATGGAGACGTTGGCAACACCCTTCTCACTACTTCCATTGTATCTAATCTGAAGGCCCTCCTGATTTTATGAAAGGTAAAGTAACCTTTCTTTAGAGGGATCCTTGAATTATCAAAAAAGATATCCCTCACCCTTTTTTGTGAAGCTCCAAGTACTCAGATTTTCAAGCAGGTTATTTAAATTCAGGAGAAAAAAAAAGCTCTTGGGCAAGAGAATTACATGTTCTTTTATTGCCATTAAATTCTGATCAGGTACATCTCAAATGCCAAGTAACATGTACACACTATTTCACTTACTTGTATTGCCTGGGAATTGCTTCATGGCATACAAAATTAAAATTCTGTCATAATCATCCTGAAGTCAGGACTGAGCCTGCATCAGAAATTAAAACACAAGACACTATAAATGGTTTGGAAATGACAGGAGTAGACATATTTTTCTGCTACTTCATGTTCTCTTTATCTGCACTTTCTAAATTCAAGACCTATCACTGTCTTTCTCTGCAAAATACTGTCCTCTCTTCTGCTAGGTATTCAAAATCAAAACTTGAGTCTGTTGCAGTGTTGAATTTGAACATCAATTCTTAGCCGTGAATCACTGCCTAAAGCACAGTTGTAAAATTCAGTACTTTTTAGCATTTTTCTTTTATATGAGTATTACAAAAATAGAATAGGCTAGAGGATCAAGCATTCAAAAAAAAGGAAATAAATTAAAGTTTCACAGGCAACCTTATATGCACATTAAAGAATAGCTTTCAATGAAATCCTCTTTTTCCGTACACTCAACTCCATTAGTAGATGAGCACCTGTACATCCACAGAAGAATTATGACTGTACAAGGAACAACTTTTGCTTAAACAAAACACCTGATTTTAAAACAAAACTTTTAAGGTCAGCAATTAGTTTAAATATGCACAAAAGTGCTCTTAAAATTGCTGTTTTACGGGTGCTGTTTTGGAAGAATGTCCATCTCAGCTTCTATTTCAGAATGCCTATTTTTTAATCTGCAAAATTTCCTTTCTAATAATTTGACTTGACCCAGCACAAAGCCACACTAAAATTTCATAGTACACCATCAACATCTGCCAGCCAAATGATTCCCCAGTCACACCTGTGCAACCAGTCTCCAAATTACATCCTTAGTAAACTTGTGCAATCACACAGATATCGGCCACGGACAGATGAACCCTATACAAATCTACTCCCAACTGTGTTGATGCCTTCATGCACAAAAAGGGGGAAATTCCTGTGAGTGAAAGCAATTTTGTCACTCTAAAGACTTTTATATAAATTCATGTGTGTATGTATTTCAAAATAAACAGTCATTCAGAAACAAAAGTATTAGTTGAGCAGAGCATTTCACAACTTTTACAAGACAATTGCACATGCATCTTGTGAGACAGAAAGGTGCAAGACTTAAGGCTCAAATATAGGCAAAAGTGATCAGCTTTAAACATGAGAAGTTTCTCTTTTACACCTTAAAGTGGGATCATACAAATATCAACACAAAAATGTGTATCAAAGCACATTAACATGATTAACGTGACTTCCATTAACATGATTTCCAAAACAACATTAGGTAATTTAAGAAGATTAAAATATAAAACTGTAGCAGACCCATGTTGGTTAAAAAAAAAAAAAGACAAAAGGTAAAGGGGTTAATAAAAAAAATTGAGTCCATTTTTACAGAAAGAAGTTAGTCACTACCTTTCAAAGCAGAAACATACCACGTTTTAAAGGTTCTTAAATATTTTAATAGCACTTTTAAGAAAACTGCTGTTTCTTAAGAGCTTTCACATAGCACTACAAGAAAATGATTTATCTATAGCACTAAGAACGACCCACTAGACACAGGCTCCATGGCACCAGGCACACACAGGACATTGCAGTGTAATTCCACCATTTCCACAACAAACAAAAGCAGGCTGCCACCAAACTGAGCAGCTGTGCTGCCGCTTTTTTACCCCCAGGTTTTCTTTCTCTTTAAGGGAATGTATTCAACAAGAGCAGCCTTGCACAAGTACCTGAGCGCTTGCCCTGGCACCCCAGGAAGCAGCCAGCCCAGGTGGCAGTGGAGGGCGCAGCCATCCTCTGGGCTCTCAGCCTGCCCTGCCCTGCCCTGCCCGAGCGCTCCCACAGGGACAGAGGGTGACAGCTCCTGCAGCAGGGCCGCACTCAGCGTCCCATGGTGCCAGCTGCCCCGGCAGGGGCTCCAGGGAACAGCAACCCTCTCCTCACAGGTGAGCAGTTTCCAGCTCAGCTCAGGACTGAAAGTGCTCCGTTCCACGTTGCCATCGGTGGCAGCAACACTGCAAATTAACGCTGGCAGCCCAGCAGCAGCTGCACCTCGGATGTGCCACAGCTTGTGCGCTGCTACATCTTCTATTAATTCTCCTTTCCTAACACTGACGTGTTAACAACAACTAACCACTTATTTTAGGAGTAATGCAGACTTTTGAAAAAAATTATAGGGAGAAAAAAAACTTTTAAACTCCCAACTAACACCTACATATCACTTCAGCATGAAGCAACTTGTACCAAGATTTACAAAACAGAAACCTTGTATTGCAGTTGTCATCCCCTTGTAAAATATATGACATACAACTTTCCCTCACGAAAGATCTGTAACACAGAGGAAACAGAAACAAAGCCTTTAACACATGCACATTTCTAAGCTAGACACCAATTCTAGAAATTTTTATGCAATTTATTTTAAAGCTTTCCTTCCTGCAGTTTAACACCAAATTGCTTTAAAATACTTCTACTCCAGTTAAAACCTTTGCACAATCCATACATTAGCAAAATTTAAAGAACAATTTTCCTTCCACATACTTCATCTGAACATGTATTTGAAAGTAACTCTTAAAAGTGTGGCATTTTAAATGCTTCTCCTTGACAGCATTAAAAAAAAAAAAACCACCTTGAAAAGTGACTGTCATCTTCTTCAAAGACTAAATTACTTTTTGCTCTGTTCAGTACTATGAGTAAGAATTCTAGAAAAGAACCTTAAAATATTTAAAGACTTCATGCCACTGTGCTGATTTTGCTTTGGGTAGAGTTCACTTTCTTTGCAGTGGCTGGGACAGGGCTGTGTCTTGGGTTTGTGCTGGAAGCAGTGCTGATAAATACAGGTGGTTTGGCTATTGCTGGGCAGTGCCTGCACACAGCCAAGGCCTGTCCTGCTTCTCACACCAGCCCAGCACTGGGGAGGCTGGGGGTGAACAGCTTGGGAGGGGACACAGCCGGGACAGGTGACCCCAGCTGAGCAGAGGGACAGCCCACACCGGCTGGCATCACGCTCAGCATGCAAACTGCGAGGAAGCAGAGGAAGGGGGGATGTTTGGAGTGACAGCATCTGTCCCCCAGGTAACCACCAGGCACCATGGAGCCCTGCTTTGCTGGGCATGGCTGGACACCTGCCTCGCTCTTGGGAAGTGCTGAAAGAATCCCTTGGCTTGCTTTGCCTGTGTGTGCAGCTCTTCCTTTACCTATTACACTGTCTTTATCTCAGTCCAAGAGGATTTTTTTCACTTTTACTCCTGTAATTCTCTCCTTGATGCCACAGGTGGGGAAGTAAGAGAGACAGGCTGTGTGGTACTGAGCTGCCAGCTGGGGTTAAACCACCCCAGCCACACAAACCGCACTTGAAAGAACTTCTCTTTCACTTTTAAGGAGTGGATGAGTAATTTTTTAAGCAGCCAAAGTTATCACTACACTCTCTTTGTTTTCCCTCATGTCCAGCAAGGTCATCAATTGCTACAAGAAGAGATAAAAATGTGTTTCTGGATAAGGCAGACCATAAAAGAAAAGGTCAGCAACGGTCTATAGCACAACTTACTGCACTTCTTATATCAATTGCCCTGGAATGTATCCATGGTAATTTTACAATTCATTTTTCCAGGTGCAAGAGTACAAATACAGATCTTATCATTTAAGTAACATTTTACTTCCTCTCTGAAAACACAACCAACTACACTTTTCATATTCAATTTTGTAGAGAAAAACAAGTTAAAATCAGAAGTGGACCATTTGGTTAGCTTTAATTATTTAGCACTTTATCTGATTAAAGGACTGTGGAATTAGTAACCAAATCTCTCATTACTCCTATGATAACACAAAGAATCATCATTTTATACAGTCACTCAAACAGGCAGGAAACAGTTGCCCTGGCCATTACAGAAACATGGTATGCAGTTTGGATCAGAACCTCTCTCTCTAGTGCCACAAAACCTAAAGACTATTAAATGGGGCATTAATGCTGGCTTTTGTCTTCCTGTACTCCATTGTAAAGCTAACAGCTGAACACACCCTGGCATATCAAACAACCCCAGGTCACTGACTGAGGAAGATTTTTGCTTACATGCAATTAAGTGCTAATAGCAAAATCTCAGGTAAACCTGAAGTAACAGCTCAGGATAACAACACAGTATTTATGCATATCTCCCATTTTCTAGCCCACAATGTGATATTGTACACAAAAAACACACATCAAAATTACGTTTTTATCATGACACTGAACATTTAGGAAAGGAACAGTACGTACACTTTGAAGAAGAGCAACCAGCTTACAACAAATTTTTCTTATTAATGAAACATTCTTATTAATGAAAACATTTTAAGGTAACAATATGTCTTTGTTGTGTATTTTGTCAAAGCAAAAAAAAAAAAAAACAACAAAAACCTCTTACTATTTTTGTAATTATGACTAGGTGTCTTTTTTTTAATGCTGATTTCCCTTCAAAAACCAAAGCAACAGAAAAGCAAAAAATCCAGTAAAAAAAATCTACATCTACAATGTTCATGACATTTAAGACTGTAAACTTTGGAGCTGAGATCCTGAGCTTCAGGCACCACGTGATGGCTGAGATAAACTAGAGCCTGCCAGCATCCTCCCTTCAGTGCTGCTGCTTTCTGCAGCAGGTAGCACCACCAGCACTGGGCAGGAATTCAGGTAACCAGTCAGCAGCTGCAAACACTGCACACTCTGCCTTTCTGCAGACTGCCTACATGCACTACAACTGCAGAACTGAGTGCTTTACGTGTGTCAAGAATTTCAAACATCATTCATTTACCTTGACTGTCCTGCATCAGTTTAGCTCCTGAAAATAAGGTAATCATTAAAGCAAAAAAGACCCAAATGATCCACTTGGCAAAACTCAGTCCAGCTTTTAAAGCTGACAGTTATGAGACTAAAAGCCTACTAAGAAGAAAAACAAAGCAAAGTGATTCGAACTTAAAATTAAGAACATCATATTTCTAAGAGCAGCTGCATGCATGGCCTTCCAGAATGTTTTATCTGAAGACCATAGTTCATAAAACTGTCCTACTTGATTTCTTTGAATTTTCAGACCAAAGAGCTGCTTCTCACATGAACATGCTCATGCTCCCCTTTTCCACATTAGAGGCAGGTGTCTGACACTTGAGCAGGATTTCTTTCTCAATTCACACTAAGCAAAGAGCAGCAACTCTACTCAAACCTAACTATGAAAAGTACTCATGTTATTTAAAGTATTTTCTTTCCTTAGTTCACACCAACTTTGCTGGAGCCACTGAACACAGTGCAAGTGGACCATGTTATTAAAACCTTACCAATAGAAGTAGCACACTGACAGTTAAGCTGCTTCATGTAGACATGCACTTTCAGGTCAGAAATGCCCATCACTTCACCAGGTTCAGAACTCTTGGGTCACAACAGATTTCTATAATTATATCACTGACAGATAGGTCTTATTCTTGTGCTTTTCTCTATTATTTTTCACTGCTGTGAAAAGGGCAAAGGCTATTGAATAACTTTAGTTTCCATTGAAATGAATATAATTTATAGCACTCGATTTTTACTTTAGGTACACTCTTCAAAGTTATTTTCTGCAATGAATTAATAGTCCAGAGATAAAAGCTTTACCCTAAAAACCTCTGTATTAGTGTACCTGTACTCCAATAACTCAAATCTTCTTGCAGACCAACTTGATTAAATCAGAACTGAGAAGAGTCCCTTCCATTCTCCCTCCCCCTCTGGAATGCATCGTGCTACTCTCAGTTTAGAAGGGAGATAAACAGACAACTGAAACTATGTCCCGAGCGTGGAATATCCCATGTCCTTCATGACCTAGTCCAATTTGCTATGAGCTTCCTAACAGACACTCATGTGCCACGTTAAGCAAATTAAATCACTTTATCTATTTATTTAGACTATGAGTAGACTGCTCATAACAGAGACAAGGCTATATTCACCCAGACTGGTTGAAAAGGAGGGCGCAAGGAGAATACTGGAGAAATATGGTAATAATACAAGCATAAAAGTGCTCCCAGCTCACCACCGGAAAAGAAACTTGGTCCTGAAGACATACTTAAGATGCTTAGCCTTTCACTGCAAACGCTGTTGTCTCCCGTCCTTTTAAAATCGTGGAGAAGGGGAAAGCACGAATGTACCGAGCCTTTTAATCTTTGAGGCGAAGCCGTAGGATGGGCAAAATTCTCCCTCCCTCTTTGCTCTCACCGGATTAGGTAAGAGCCAGCAGCCCTCCCGGTAATGTCAGCGAGGGGCACCCAGCGGCCCATTTACGCCGGCAGCCGGTTCCTGCGGCGGCCGGGCCCGCCGGGCCGCACCATCGTTAATTGGGGGGGGAGGCAGAGGGGAGCGCCGGCCGGGGACCCCCGGGTGAAGCCGGTCATGGGGGTCGGAGGCGCGGAGGGTGTGGGATCTCCGGGTGCGGGACGGCGGGAATGCCTCGGGGGTGAATGGATGCAGGGGCCCGGGGATGCAACAGGGGTGCGAGGCACCCGAGGGCGCAGGGGGGATGCTCAGGGATGCGGGGGTGCGGGGATGCTGCGGGGGGTGCGGGAGCCCTTTCTGCAGGGCCCAGCGTGCTGCAGTGCAGGTGCGGGGGGTCCCGTGGGACGCTCCCCGCCGGGCCGCTGAGTTGAACCCCCGGTGCTTACGGCGGGCAGGGCTGGGGAGATTCGCTCGGACAGAGAGAGGGGCTGCCTTGGTACCTTTGGTGCCTGTACTCCGTATCTCAGTATGGTAACCCTAGGCTGCCTTCTGTGCCGAGAATTCCTTGCACTTTGCTCTTCTCATCTCTGCTGTGGCCAGGACGTTGTGTTTAACCTTGTGGGCAGAGCCCATGTCCGGTGTCCGGTCCCTGCGGGCTCCCGCTGCCCGGAGAACATTCCGCAAGGTGCTCCGGGGCGGTGGGTGCGGGGTGGGTGTCAGGCGGGGGCAGAGCTTTGTCACCCGCGTTCTGGGGTCACACATCAGTGCCTTCTGTCGCTCTGTCCTTGACGGGAACACGTCCGTCCTGCCCAGCCCCGCTGGCAGCATTGAAACGTCCTGGGCAAAAAAAAAAAATCCCCTTTGGTTGGTGGCTCTTGAGCAGGACTGTGATGCGCAGAAAACTGTGAAAGCAGAGTTTTGGCAATGAAAATATGTGTATGGTTGTTTGGGATAATTGGGACTTTTTTTATATGGGGACTGCAAACAAAATCCCTCCAACCATGTGCTGACAGGTCTGGTACATGTAGAAATCTCTGTGAGCTGTCAAATCCCAGGGTGCTGCTGCTGTAGAGCACTTTGGGAATCTGGTTGGTAGGACAAGCAAAGGAATTGTTGCTGCTGGTGAGAACGTATTTTAGATTTGCTGCTCCAAGTGACCTGCTGTGTGTTTTGTGAAGTGCAGTGCAGGGAGGAGCAGGGCGTGTGCTCCCCTCACTCACCCGATTTTCCCCCTCTTCCTGCAGGACGAGGATTGTTGGATGAAGGCCAACTCCAGGTCTCTCAGCCAGATCTCAGAGAAAAGTTGGATTCTTTTGTGAGCAGCTCACACAGCATCCACAAGTGCCCTTCCCCGTGGCAGCTCCTGAAGGTGCCAAGATCCTCGTGCAGCAATGGCATTTAGAAGGACAGAGGGAATGTCCATCATGCAGGCCTTGGCCATGACCGTGGCAGAGATCCCCGTGTTCGTTTACACGACGTTTGGGCAGGTACAAGGAGCGGGAAAGGTTTTCCTGTCACATTCCTCGAGCTGGCTCTGCAGGGTTGTCTGTGTGAGATGGAGGCATGGTGGGGTGGTGCTGGGGGACCTGGGCAGTTTGAGGGATTGGAGGAATTGCAGGGGAATTTGGGGTGGTGGAGAGAGTTGTTCTGAGTGGGTTTGGAGAGGAGAGAAAAGCACTTCCCACGTCCTTCCCTGGGAGAACACCCAGGTTCAGTCTTCCTCTTCATCAAAGGTGCTAAAAAAAGACTTGTCTTTTAAAGAAGGGTAATATGTTCCCCACTTGTAGTGACGCAGCACTTGGAACAATAAAGCTCAGCTTCACATTGGGGTTTCAGAGCTGAATTTGGGTAACCTGGATTGCATCTGTCCCAGGCTGTGTGCAAATTTTGCAGTGTATTTTGCTAATGAGGATCAAGACCAAGTTCTCCAGGTCCTGTCAAAACGATGCTCCACAGTCTCTTTTGCTGCTATGTTTTAGTCGTGTAGCAGAGGGCATGTTTTATGGGTGGGAGGGTATAGCCAAGGTGTTTGATGATTAACACTGTTTTTAATTTTTTTTTTTTTTTTTTTAAAAAGGGCAGTGGAGTTGGATTTTCATTGTTGCTCTTCCATTTCTTTTGTGTTTAAAGTCTGTCTTCTCTCAGCTGCGGCTCTCTCCAGGCCTGCGCAAGGTGCTCTTTGCCACAGCTCTGGGCACAGTGGCCTTGGCTCTTGCAGCTCACCAGCTGAAGCGGCGCCGCCGCCGAAAGAAGCAGATTGCTCCGGACAAGTGCGGCTTTAAGCCAGGAGGGATCACAGTGCCCATCCTGCCGACCAGGAGAGTCTCCTCCGTCAAGAAAGGTTGGCCTGGCAAAAAGGGAAAAATCCCCAAAGAGGTGGTACTGGGGAAGGTGTGGGGAGAGGGAAGCAAAGGCATCTCTGTAGTGCTTTGATGCGGAGTGAAGTGGGAATTCTGAAGTGCAGTGCCATGAGCACGGGCTTTGGGGAGCAAAGGGAGAGACTCTGAGCTCCCAGTCCTCGGGAATGAAAGATGTCCTGATGTTTTCCTTGAGGTTTGCAGGTCCCATCCCCTTTCCTGCAGGCAGCCTGTGGACCATTACCAGGCTGCCCCAATAATAACGACCTGGGCACGCAGTGAGCTGGTTGTGCATTGATCTCGTGATGTCAGTGCTCAGCCGAGGGGAGGGGTGGGTGGCCTGAGCCAGGCTGGGCAGTTGGAAGTGTCCATCCAGCTCTGTGGTGACTCCCAGACCTTGGGCAGCTTCCTCACCTGCTTGTACTGATTTTAGGGGTAAGATTGACCCAGGTCTTCGGCAAAGCACTTCAGGAATTAAGCATTTGTTTGGTGAAACATGAAAATCAAGGGAGCATTGTCCACGTTCTGCCTGTCCTGAGGGAAGGTGGAGGAGTTTTTGCTTAATTGTTTCTACTTGCCTCTTGCTGTCCATAAGCAGAGAATACATTCCTCAGCCTCAGATCCCCACCTACACCAACCTCAGAGCAAAGCAGAGCAGACAGGAGATCTGTGGCTTATTTCTAGGTATTGGATACTGCTTTGCACATTCACAGTTACACTGGGCAAGGTGATGTTCCCCTCCCTACTCCCTACTGCAGTCACCTGGGCCTAAAACCCTGTTTCTGTGTGACCTTCCCAACTGCAGGATACTCCAGCAGGAGAGTCCAGAGCCCTGGCAGCAAGAGCAATGACACGCTGAGCGGGATTTCCTCCATTGAGCCCAGCAAACATTCCAGTTCCTCCCACAGCCTGGCCTCGGTAAGGACCTTGTTAGCAGGGCTGGGAGGTGTCAGTGCATGTACCTGTCATGAGGTCACCAAGTCCTTAAGCTTGTGCTGGCCCGTGGAGCAGAACAGGTTGCAGTGTAATTGTAGGGTGGGTTCTGATGTTCACCTTGCACTGAGTGTCTGGAGTTCCCTGTGAGCAGCAGTTTTTTGTGGCCAGGAGCTCCAGAGTTCTTTTGCCAGTTCTTTGGCTTCTTTGGCCAAGGAGGAGTCACAGGAGGGATTTCTCTGTGGGACATAGCCATGATTCCTTGGAGCTCTCTGTGACCCCCTCAAGGAATTAGGGTGGGTTGTTTCTGGGTCTCATAGCAATGAGGAGCTTGTTTGCTTTCCTCTGTGGTGGGGGTTTGGGTGGACCAGCAGCCCCTCCCTTCTGTGCTGGGGCTGCTCACAGCTTGCTTTGTTCCTAAAACCAGATTAACTACCAAAATCTGATAGCTCTGTTCAGAAAAGAGCACAGGGTAAGAACACAGCCTAGTCATTCTGCCTCCCCCAAAGCCAAAAAGCAGCCTGTGAGTACAGGTAATTCAGGCTTAACCAGGCAGGAGAAGCCATCAGTGCTTATATCCACCTTTTGTGAGACCCAAACTGGAAGCATTTATGTCTCCAGGACCTGTTTCACATCCCCATTGCTCAGAGCTAACGTTCTGTTGGAACAGAGGGGGCACAGATGAACCTCTGTGAGTGGCTGCAAAGCCCTTCCTCGTCATTGTCCGGGCTCAGAAGCTGCTTGGCAATGCCGGGGCAAAGAGAGGGAGAATCATCCCTTTGAAAGGTGCTGTCGGGTGCCAGCACTCCTCTGCACATGCTGCTGTTGCTGTTTTTAGCGCAGCTGAAGCACCGGCAGTTGCCAAAGGCCGTGCTGGCCGAAGCGCGTCTCCAGCAGGCGGCAGTGCCGGCACAGCGCTGGGCAGGCGCCGCGGTCCCTGGGCAGCTGGGGTGGGATGGGATGTGTCCTGAGCGCCAAGCTGTCTCCAGCTCTGGCCTCTTTCCCCTCCACAGGGACTCACATCCATGTAATTCCCCCATGGCTTCTCAGTTCACACAGATGCTGTCCAGGTTTTGTATCACTGAAGTTTTATTTCTTTTTAAATAAAAAGCAATCCATAAATACCTTTTTCCATTGCTGTTGCCTGGGTGGGGATATCCCCATGGAGAGGCATCAGTTTCTGTACAGATGAGCTGACCTTGCTTTATATAAAAACTACAGTTTTTATATTACTTGGTGGAAAAACAGCTCATCCTTTGCACAGCTGCAGGTTTTGCCTGTGCTCTCATTTGCTTCCTGGGCTCCTCTTTACCATCCAGTAAGCAAATTGGCAGCAGTGAACTGATGATTTGCAATTTGGGATCTCAAGGTGATTTTTTTAACAGTCCACAGGGATTGATCCATGGAGGCAGGACAGGAATTCATCTGTCAGCTGATTATTGTAGCTTTTTTTAGTACCAGGCTGTCCATACTGATGTTTGGACATCCTTCTGTAAGCCACAGGAAAACACTAGTCACTGATAGTGTTGAATCCAGCCCTTTATTGGGTCAGACTTTAGAAGATAGGGATGCCCTGGTGTGAAATTGGACAGAGCTGAACTGACACTGCTGTGTGGATTGTCAAGCTCAGCCCTCCCAGGAGAGGGTCTGGTTACAAAGAGAAGAGTGAGGATTCCCCTTGCCCTCTGGGGAATCTTCCTCAGCTGTATTTTTTCTGGGAAACTCTTTCTTTTGTTTGGAACTCTGCTTGCATCCTTGCCACCAGTGTTTTTTGTACAGGCAGCTGGTGCTGACATGAGTTTTCCATCAAAATCCTGGTGTCTTTGTAGGGATTGATTTGGAGCTTTCCTGGGCCGTTTCCTCCATCAGTGTGTTCTTTTTAGTGCTCATCAATACAGGGGAACACAAGGGCAAACATGGGGAAGGAAATGCTTTTTTGCTGAAGGCTGGTGGTGTTTTCTGCAGTTTACCATCTCTAACCTTAAGAGAATTCAAAAGGCATTTGCTCTCTTCCTGCAGATGGTAGCAGTCAACTCCTCAAGTCCCATACCCCCAGGGATGTGGGAGGCCCAGGCAGTGGGAGATGCTGGAGCCATTGGTGATTCCAGTGCAGAAAGCCTCTATGTCCAAGGTAAGCAGGCACAAGGGTAACAGTGCTCTGGGGGGGTTGTTTATCACTGTGAGATCAAGAAGGGGGTGGGAATTGACACAGAGCATCAGCAGCTCAATGTAGAGCTCCAACACTGAAACTTCCAATCTCAGTTTAAGCTCAAATAAAAATCCCATCTTCTCATAAAAAAAAAACCCCAACCTTTTTTGTCAGTGAATAATTACTTCCAAAATGCTGTTCTTGAGCAACAGGATCATCTTGTGCAGAGAACAGTATTTTGGGAGGAACATGGATGATGCTTTAACCAATCTGGGGTTGTTCTCTTTCTAATCCAAAATAAACCATATTTAAACAGGAAAGAAATAGAATGTTTTTTTCTTTCTGTTGGGGAGGGATTTCCCTCTTTGCTGGATTGTCTGAGTGAGCAAAGACTCATCCTGTATCTCTTTGTTCCTGAGTGCCCTGGGACTCTCACAGCCAGTATTTGGTTGGGTTTCCAGGCATGGAGCTGTTTGAGGAGGCCCTGCAGAAATGGGAACAGGCACTGAGCATCAGGCAGAGGGACAGTGCTTGTACCAGCACCCCTGTGCCCTGGGACAGCAGGAAACAGCAGGAGAGCATGTCTGAGAACATTTCAGAGGTAGGTCCCCACATGTTGAAAGGCCAGGCTGGGTGCTGGAAGCAGTAAACAGTGGGAGGTTAAAAGGAGAGCAAATTAAGGGCAGAGTCAGCCCAGACTCTGTTTAAGAGCTGTCTGTATCTGCTGCTTCCTTATGCAATAGGAGTGGGTGTTTTTAATTTCTTTCTCTTTTTAATATGTCTCGCCCCCTCATTCCCCAGCATTTCCATCCACCTTCCAGCCTTGTGTCTCTCACTGTCACACGTGTCCTCCCGTGGCACAGCCTGTGGTGAGAAAAGGCTGTGATCAATGCAGCACTGCTTTGGCTGGCAGTGCTGTCTCTGTAACTTTTTAATGCATTTAAAATGGAGATCTTGATGGTCACTGCCACTTCTGGGGGCTGGGTGGAGAGCAGAGCCCAGCTCTGTGTGTGTGGATGAGGAAAGCAGTGGTAATTTGGTAGGAGATGGGTATGGCCCTGGCCCTGGCAGGGAGATGTGTACCTCACTCAGCCTCTGTAGCTACAGAAATCAGGACTTTGGGACAGCCCTTTGCTGTCTGGGACTTGAGGACTATGCAGGGAAGACCTGTGTTAAAGGATATCCAAACTAGAATGGCTCAGTTAGAGCCTGCTGTAACTCAGTACTGAAAGGAGCTGAACTCCAAACTCTCCAGGAGTTCTCACTGGAAAAAAAAGTGTTCCCAGCCTTTTGTAAACAGAGTCTGGTGTAGTAAGTATGTGGGACATTTGTCTTTTGTGCTGGATAATATTTATCCAAGTCAAATCTGGATTCTGTTGTTGTTGGCTCTCCTTGAAGGGCCCTGTAGTGTTTCTAAAACTGCCTTAAAACCAGTTGATTCATTATGAAAATAGATTTTGTGCTTCTTGTTAATGCTTCTGTCTTCTGGGTGAGATACTCATGCAAACACAGGGGCATGAAGACAAGATGCTTTTAAAGTCTTTTTTTCCACACCTTTTTTTTTTTTTTCATCCTCCTGTGTTGCTTACAGCAAATTTTGCTTATGCCCAGCACCTTAATCTAAATATTCTGTTATCCAGTTCTAGATATCCTGTTATATTCAACACAGGTCTCCTGATGCAATTTCTCCTGGAAGTTAGGATAAAGTCAAAAGGCAGAAGATTTAAGTGGTGTATAACTTATTAAAATACCTGTTTTTCTGGGCAGCAGGTTAAACTTCTTCAGTTCTTTCTTTTTTATCAGGAGAACAAAATTGTGAAGCTCAAAAGCCAGAGGGTTTGAGTAGGCTGTGTAGAAGCTTCCCTCCCCGTGCATTATTAGCTGCATTATAGGATTAATGATTCCTCTCTCTTTTTATTTTTAATCACTTAATCTGCAGACTGCAAATCCCATTTTTACTGAAAATTTCCTCCTGTATTTGTGCTGTCCAATCTGTCTGTGCCCAGCTGGCTTACAAAGGGTGACATTTATGTGTGTTCCAGGAGGAATCCCAGAAAAGGGAGTTTGCTGAGAAGCTGGAGTCCCTCCTGCACAGAGCCTACCACCTCCAGGAAGAGTTTGGCTCCTCGCTCCCGTCGGACAGCGTGCTGCTGGATCTGGGTAGGGCACCTGGCTGCAGTAAAATGCCAATTTCCTGCCAGGTTTTATGTCTTTTCTGTAAACCAGGTAAAGGGAGAGTGACACAGTGGGAGTGGAGGAGAGCACAGAACTAAGAGGAATGTTGGTCCATGAATTCCAACACATGTGGCTTCTTTCTATCTTCCAGAGAAGACTTTGATGCTTCCACTGGCGGATGGATCTCTGCGGCTGCGGACGGATGATGAAGACAGCTCAGCTTCAGAGGATTCCTTCTTCTCTGCAGCAGAGGTGACTGAAGTGTCAGCTGTGTGTCACAGCTCAGTGGCTTGGAGGGAAGGCACAAAGGCAGCAGAGCCAAACACATCTTGGGAGAGGAAGATGGTCAAACACAGAGCAACAACCCCAGGCTGGGAGGTTCATGATGGATTTTAGGAAAATATTTTAATGAGGGGGATGGTGCAGGCTCTTCCAACCAGCACTTCCATGTCATATTATCTACTATAGAAAACTTGCCATAACAGCTAGGAAAATGCTGTTATCTAATGTAAGATGGCTTGGTGGTGTAAATTTTATGGAATATTGAGCAGTGTCAGAGCTGAGACAGCTTTTGGTGAGAAAAGAAATATCTTTGCATGAAACAATAGTCGCTGACAAACTTTGCTAGCTGAAGATTCTCTGTAAGGCTTACCTTGCTTGTGTGCAGTCACTCGTGTATTTGCACATACTTAATGAGCTCATTTTGTTCTTCCCATGTCTCTTGTTACCTCTACAGCTCTTTGACTCCCTCCCCTTTGAGGAAATTCCATTCCACCTCTCCAAGCCAGTGGCAGCATACGAAGAAGCTCTGCAGTTGGTGAAGGAAGGGAAGGTCGCGTGCCGGACGCTGAGGTGAAGAGCCAGCTGGAGCTGTGGGACCTTGTGTCCCCTGGGGCACTGTGAACACATCATCTGCCTTTGAGCAGCCCCATAACCAGAATAACCCTTTGGGGTTGTAAAATGCCACCATCCTCCCTGTGGTTTGGCCTTCCCAGGGAATTTACCCCAGATTTTAGGGACTCACATGTTAAGAAAGATTAATTGTCCCAGAAAGTTAGTGATAGGAAGGATGACTCTTATGGGAGGCTGGCACAGTCCTGTACCAGCCTGGCAGAGGTGCTTTGTTCCCCCAGGGAGGTGGATAAAGGGAATGTGACTGTTTCTTTCTCCTATGCACAGACTGGGAATTTAGTTTTCAGGGGACCATAGTTGTAGGAACGCCAACATCAGAACTGGAATTCACACAACTCCTCCCCTTTCTGTAGGACGGAGCTCCTTGGCTGCTACAGTGACCAGGATTTCCTGGCAAAGCTGCATTGTGTCAGGCAGGCATTCCAGGTGAGAATGGCTCCAGGCTCCTGGCTTTCCATGGCACATGGCTGCCAGCAGCATGTTCCTGGAGAGTGCAGTTTTGTTTCCAAGGTTCCAGCTTATCAAAGGTTAACAACACTGGTGTGTGCAGCATTGCACTGCTTCATGTCCTGCTCTGTTTTTTTCTCCCAACTCAGAATTTGAGGGTGTGTAGGAGATCACAGAAGACTTCTGTGTTCCCTTTGCAGGAGCTGCTGGAGGATGAAAGCAATCAGCTGTTTTTTGGGGAGGTTGGGAAGCAGATGGTGATAGGACTGATGACAAAAGCTGAAAAGGTAGGAAGTTTTTGTAACAACTAAATTGTTTCTTGAGCACAGTGATACTTGTTCCCTTATCCCAACTTACAGTTTGTCCAGTGTGTTGGAAAAAGAAAACTTCACCTGCATGCTGGTAACTACTGTGATGTTGATGTCAGCTCAAATCCAAGTAGCCAAACTTCTGTTTTGTTTCTCTGCTCTCCCAGAATCCCAAAGCTTTCCTGGAAAGCTACGAGGAGATGCTGCGTTACGCCTTGAAGCAAGAGACCTGGCCAACCACTCAGCAGGAGCTCGAGGGAAGAGGGGTTGGTAAAGACATTGTCTTTACAGAGTTTGCAGAGGAGTTGAAAGATAATCCTTGCCCAGAGAGGTTGTGGAATTCCCGTCCCTGGAAGTGCTCCAGGCCAGGCTGGATGGGGCTTGAAGCAACCTGGTTTATTGGAAGGTGTTCCTCCCCATGGCAGGGGATGGAACTGGGTGATTTTTAAAGTCCCTTACAAGCCAAACCACTGTGATTGTATTATAATGCATATGTCGGAATGGCCCAGGAGTGAAAGGCCTGCTGTTGAAGTACAATTACATTGACTTCAGCTTGTTACATCTTACTTCAAACCAAAAGAGCTCGTCTCTCTTTTTTAAAACCTATTCCCTTTACAGACTGTTCTGCTCCCTGACAGGTGGTGTGCATGAGCTTCTTTGATATTGTGCTGGACTTCATCCTCATGGATGCTTTTGAGGATCTGGAGAACCCTCCCTCCTCCGTGCTGGCTGTGCTGCGCAACCGCTGGCTGTCCGACAGCTTCAAGGAGACGGTGCGTGAGACGGGGAGGGCTGGTGTGAGAGGGAGATCAGTGCCAAGGCCAGAAAAGAGCATAATCTCATCTTTCCTGGCTGGGCTGAATTCTTTCTTTATAAATGCCACGCTTCCCTGAAGCTCTAAACAACAGTCTTCTTGTGCATGGAAATTGTTTACAGGAAAGCTTTCCTTATTTTAAAAGCATCTGGTTGGCAAACAGACTTTTGGCTCTAGGGGCCTTTATCAGTGATGCCATGGAGATGTTAAAAGATGACAGCACCTATTTTTATGAATGAGAATAAAAAGGCTAAAATGTAGGGGAAAATATGTGGGTTTTTAGCATGTGGCCATTCTTGGCAGCACCTCAGCAGACACTGAAGCTCAAATTGCAAAGCTTTCCTTCAGTCCTGCCCCCAGCTGTATTTTTAAGAATGATTTGTTTGATAGACTGAGAGTAAAATGGCACTTTGTAACAGCTGTCTGCTTACAGGGGATCGTGGGCTGTTGGGCAACTATGTCAGATCATATTAACAATCTTCAAAAACCCTTCGGCTTCTCTGGAATGGATCTGAAGTGGCTAAATCTGCTTCCAGTTCCCTTCAATTTTGTCATTTTAGAGTTGTTGGCACAAAAGGGTGACTGCTTTGATGTTTTGATGACAATGTGTTGGTAAACTTTGGGGTTTTTTTAAATAATCCCAATAACTAATGGGCCCTCTGTGTTAATTGTAGGCTCTAGCAACTGCTTGCTGGTCAGTTCTGAAAGCAAAAAGGAGGCTTCTGATGGTAAGCAAAATTAATCAAAAGGGAAAGAATCTAATGTATTTGAGGCTGAAAAGAGAACACATAGATCTTGACAGTGGGAAATCTTAAGTGGTAGAGGACTGAACAGAGTCGCATTCTTTGTGATGCTTTAGAGCCCTGGGGTCCTGCAGTCACTCTGGCTCCAGTGCTATGCCAGTATTTTACTGAATCAGTCTGAGTTTATTCTCCCTTTTCCTTAATGTGAGGATTCAAATGACAGTATTGCCTGTCTGGTATTCCCTCTCTCTGCTCCTAGTGCTGTAGGAATGGCCACAGACCCCAGGCAACAAGGGACTGCTCCTGAATTTTACTTTCCTTGTTGGCAGCAAAAGGAATGGTTCAGGCTCCGCTCCCCAATGCTGATGTTAATTAGCCATTACTTGATGAGTTTCACTTAAATCTGTGACTTCCTAAAGTATCACAGAAGACGAGTCTATGGAGCAGGGGAACAGGAAGCCACAGCTTCTCAACCCTGGTTCTGCCACAGGGTCTGTGGCCTCTGGCAAGTTTTCAGCTCAATGCCACAGCCAGCTGGTACAATGGGGTTTGGCTTCTGAGATGGCACAGAGATAAATGACAGCACTGGAAGCTCTACTGGTGCTGTCCTGCAGTAGCTCTGCCTTGGATATTTGCATGTCCTTTCCTGATTTGGTCAGCAAATTATAAATAGAGGCTATAAAGGCTGGTTGGTGATTGCTTTTCATTTTCTTCTGTTAATTTTCCTCTTGAAATAGCAGTTTAGAAACATGAAGATGAAAAGCTCTAGTCATCCTTCAAGGGATCTGAAAGATAAATGTAGTTTTGCAGGAAGAGATGTTCCAAATGGCTTTTAACTTGAGTTACTGAAGCTTTCTGGTAGGGAAGTTGGTGGCTGATATGGAATAAGCTGCTAATTCTGTCTGAGAATGAAGACCAACTAATTCTGTCCTTCCCTGTGACAGGTACCAGATGGCTTTATCTCTCATTTCTACTCCGTATCGGAGCATGTCAGTCCTGTTCTAGCCTTTGGTTTTCTGGGGCCCAAGCAGCAGCTATCTGAAGTCTGCAGTTTCTTCAAGGTGAGGTGGCTTTTCTGTACCTCATGTGTGGGACTCCTGTCTGCCAGCTTGATGCTGCTGATCTGTGCCCTTGGTGGCTTGTACCAGCAGGTGAAGGCGGTCTGACTGTAAACCCTCCTTTTCTTACAGCACCAGATCGTGCAGTATCTGAAGGACATGTTTGACTTCGACAACGTGAGGTACACAACGGTGCAGTTGCTGGCAGAGGACATTCTGCAGCTGTCGCGGCGGCGCAGCGAGATCCTCTTAGGATATCTGGGCACCGAGAGTTCCCCGGAGATGAACGGCATGCTTCCTGGGGAAACCCAGCCGCTGAAGGAGGAGCTCATCTGATGCCACTGGGGGAAAACACTTTTGTACAAGGACCTTTTCCTCTCAGAGATGGATAAAACTACCTGCAAAGTGCAGTGGTGGCAGCAAGACTATGTGAACACACAGCAATCTGGCGGGACCTTCTGCTTTTTGTAGCCAGTAGTGTTTGCTGGGATGGATCCAGGACCACTTGCCAACTTATGGTTTGAATTTCTTCTTTGTTCCCCCTTCCTGTCATTATTATTACTTTCAATCTTTCATGTATACATTGTGTCCTGAACTGCCCGTGCCCAGATTTTTGCCCAATTCTTTTGAATAGGGCAATGTATGTACCTGTTTTGCCTTTGTGTTTTCTGGGAAGTGAATCCCTGATGTTTACGATTGTGTGTGGGAACAGGAGTATCGTTGGTAAATTCTCCCCACTTGACCATTAGCTTCTCAAGGAGGCTTTGCTTGCTTTGGGATTTTTATTACTGTTCTTTGCTGTGTTCCTACAGACATTAATTACTGCTGATTTTTACCTTAAGTGTGTTAACATATGTAATGTGACTAGCAAAGATTTCTTTCCTCGGGAGGAAGAAATAGTTCTATAAAGCACTGAAGTAAAATGCAGACTTTTGTAAACAGTCTGAAGTTCTAGGGAAATCTGTCTGTTCCCTTGGTATTGCTGCTGTTTGTAGACCAGATGACGAGTTCTGTGTCCTGGTCATCCTTGCTTAGGAGGTTGCTGAGGTCTATGTTTGCCCCTAAGACAGGTTAGCGTGAGGATGTGTGCATCCTGCCTGTGCTTGCACAAAGTCTTTGACATCCATCAAAGTGCCTTGCTGGATTTCAGAATGAGCCAGCAGCAGTTTTTGCTGGGTAGGTGGTGTGGGGTGTGTACAAGTGGGGAGAAAAGGTAATAATGTGGTGCCTATTGCTGTTGTGCACAGGGTAGTGAGAGCTGTAGATGCTGGATGTGAGGTTATGTGTGCAGATAGTTGGAGAGCTGGGATCAAGCTTCTGGAGAGGAAATGACACTTTACAGTCTGTCAGTTCTAAGAAATACAGCATAATTTTGTGTAATGATCAAATGTGTGTGCGTGCGTATGGTAGTGCTGCTCAAATGCTGTGATCCTGACTGCCCAGCCAGCACCTGGAATCTGGCTGCTTTGGGATGTCTGCTGAGTTGGATACTCGTGTAGGACAGCAGCAGTGGAGTGTGCTGGACTTAGTGAATCATAAAAATCACAGAATAATAGAATATGCTGAGTTGGAAGGGACACATCAGGACTCAGTCCAACTTCTGTCTCTGTACAGGACACCCCAACATTCTGAGTTGACCAAACTTCTTGAACTTTGTCAGGCTTGGTGCTGTTGACCACTTCCCTGGGGAGCCTGTTCAGTGCCCAACCACCCTCTGGGTAGAAAACCTTTTCCTGATATCCAACCTAAACCTCTCCTGACTCAGCTTCATGCCATTGACTTGAGGCAGTCCTGGCTTTTGTCTGAGGTTTGTAATGATTTACTGAGTCCTCCATGAGTACAATGCCACAGCTAAAAGTAGAGATCCAGCCTGTGCCTTTTTCTGTTTCAGTCCACATATAGGTCCAAGTCCAACCCTTGGAATGAGGAGGTCTTCAGGACTGCCACAAAAACATAAGCCTCACTGTTTTTGTAGCAGACTGATTAGTTTCCCCTTGCTCCTGCTCTGGGTGAAAGACACAAGGCTTACCCGGATGTATTTTTGCAAGTGGAAGAAATATGTAAGAATCTGGTATTTCCATATGAGTGGAAAATCAGTGTGTGGGCTTGAAGAATACAAATGCTTTCTTCCTCTTAGATATCTAATGTGGATTCTGCTGGTAAAAGCAGGAAGGAAGTAAACAGAGAAAAAAAGTAAACAGGAGGACGTAAAAGGAGCAGATAAATGTGCTGTGCCATGTATTTTAGGGACACCCTGCCTGAGCAGGAAGGTGGAACCAGATGATCCACTGTGGTTCCTTCCAACCTGACCCATTCCGTGGTTCTGTGATTCCTTGAAATGCTCCTGAGATGTTTGCAGGGGGGTGCGTGTAGAGCACAGTAACATCTGGTGCTCTGTAAGCACATCAGACTGATGTGGCTTATCCTGGAAACCAGATTAATGCAATAAACAGGACAATGCTGAGGCAGAAATTAGGAGCAGCTGCCCCAAGTGAGGCTGCGTGGAATAAACTGTTATGAGAAGGATTTAAGAGACAGCAGTTGCAACTAGGAAAGGTCTCTGAGGTGTCTTGCTCCTGGCAGTGTGCAGGAAGAGAAGAAATGGAGGATGTTGTATTAACATGACACACCTGCTACTTGTAAACTGTGATTTGAAAGTATGATATATTCTGAAAGCAAGTTACTTTGCCAAAAAAATAATGTTGATTGTGCTTTGTGGTCTGGTATGGCTGGTTTAGAGGTCACTTCAGCAGCTTTTGTACAGTGATTAAAAAGATGCTAAAATGTGAAGATTAATATAACGAGATGGACTGTAATTCTAAACAATCAGTGCTGTTATATTCTCATTTTTAGTGTTGTTTTATGTGTATTTATTTACTATTTTGAGTGTCTTTGGCCTCAGTGCTTGGGCAGCCTGCCTGTTTTGTGTACAGACAAGAACGCTGGCTGCTGACTTTGGGCTTTTGCGGGAGAGGATACTGAAACAGGGTCCCCCTGAAGCAAACACTAACTTGCACTGTAGCTTTTTAAGCTGAGAAATTGTAAATTCCTAATCAATCAAATGAAGAAAGACTGTTTTATTACAGCTTGATGCTTTTCCTTAGCCCTTACTGTAAGTAGGTTACACAGCCCTCCCAGTGAAGGTAAAGAGGAATCTGCCTCAGGAGCAGCCGCAGCCTCTTGAAGGTCGAGTTCTGCGCCTTTCCCACCAGTGGTGACTCGGTCCTGCACCAGCCAAGGATGTCTGCCGAGACAAACTGGTTTTATCTTTACTGGGACGGATGTTAAATTTCTCTGCACCTCCTCCTCATTTCATTGCTGCTTTTTGTCCCACCCCAGTCCCAGCATAGCTCAAGATGAAAGGCAGAAAGGTGTCTGCAGCCTCTGAAGGGAACTTCAAGGACCAGGGGGTTGACAAGAGCTGTTCCTGTGGAAGAAGCTTTTCCTGGCCTTAGTAGTGGTGTCAGGGACCTGCTGTGTTCAAGTCCTTTAGATGCAGCCCTCAGGCTGCTTCCACTGATCCCACCTAGAGCAGTGCCCAGCCCAAAAGGTGACTCTCATATTCACCTGTACTGCAGGGTGAAGTTAAAGGGTGTGATGGAACACCTGCCTGCCCTCTGGCTTCCTGAGATCCCTAGAAAATCCCTTTCCCAGCATATTGTGGTTAGCAACGGAAATTCTTCAGTCTTAGTAGCAGCTGTGTATTCAGGTAGAATCCCTTGAGATAAGAAATTCGCCTTTTTTATGATGAACCCTTATTCTCAAGGGGTTAAATCATCCTGGGCTGACACTCGCAAGATTTTAACACTGATGGGGATTTGAAGTGGCTTAGCAACTATGAAAGAAAATCCCTCAATAATGTCTGATGCTTAAACAGAATTTAAAATATGCATGACTTTCATTTTTTATGTGGAGGTTGTAACAAGCTTCATCGGAGGTTAAAGTACATCCTTGGTACTTTAGTATGTATGTAGAGACTATGCCAAATGGCTCTGGGAGGGTCTTTATGATCTTTTAAGCACATTAATAAAAAAATTATGAGGAAAAATCTGCCTTGTATCTACAAGATCAGTGTGGCTTTGAAGAGCATGACTTGTGTTGTCTCATATAGGGAGGTGGGAAAGCAGGATTTTATTTATCCCTCTTCAGTAGAACATTCCTCTGCCATATCTGAAACTAATGAATGTAAACTTGTGCCTATTTTTTTCTTGATTTCCTAAAGGTGTAAAAATCTGTTCTTGTTTTGCTTTTATCTTTTTCTTTGCAGCTAATTTTTTAAAAATATCTTTAATCTTAGGATGTGGGCATTACAAGTAAAATAAAACTTTCCTTCATGATTGTGGGTTTTGTTCCTAAATCTCCTGACAAAAAGGGGTAGAAACAAACTCAGTCTTTGGTTTTTGATTTAGGTGAGAGTTGTGATGGCAACTCTCCTGCTAGTAATGGTTTCAAACAAGGCTTGCTGTTCCTTGGGGTAAAATGAGGAACTTCAAAGGTTTAAATGTAAAGTTAAAGGGTTTGATTGCATCAGGAGTCTTTCTGGGTCTGCTGACAAGTCCACAGATGAAGTGGGCTATAAAGTAAACAAAACAACTCCCTGTACTTCAAGCTGTGGTTGGAAACTGGGGGGTTTCATTTTTCAGATTTTTCTGTGTTGGTTTGGTTGTGTTGGGGTGTGGTGTGAGCAGGCTGTGATGAAGAGATAACAGAAATCCCAGTGAAGAGCAGAACCTCTTAAACATTGTCCAAGTTCCGTAGCATTTACCAGCTTCCCAAACTCTATGAAACCCAGACTAAAGCCTTTGGGTTAGTATCAGAGCTGCCTGTCTGCTGAGCAGGGCAAGAAAATCATCTTGCTCTTCTGAATCAACTACAGTGGATTTAAATACTTTCATTTTCAAGCAATAGAGAAACCAGACTGAATCAGATTGGCTGTTTCTTCCACAGTGATTAAAATTTCATCCCTACGCTTAAAAATAAAGAAAGTAAAAATGAGTCTCTGTTAGCATTAATGCACGCCTGTCATGAACTCGGATATATGCAAATAAAATGTTCATGGATAGGAAAATTTTTGTCTCATGCCACACCCCGATCATTAGTTGAGAGAGTTAAAAGGAGTTTATCTCAGTTTCCATGGAGTCAGACTCCACACTCATTACAGCTCCAGAGCAGCTCCAGCTCTTTGTGCTTTCTTGTGCTGAGGCACAGAGCAAAGGCTGCTCCGTGTATTGACACTTTTTTCTCCTGTTCAGGAAGGAGTGGGTGAATACAGCAATGAAGCCCACAATTTTCAGTACTTGTCATGGTACATAGATCAAATGTAATCCACTCTGCCAGCATAACTCTACATTCAATAGCTTGGAAAGGAGGAGATTTATTTAACTTGAATAATGAAAGGAGTAAATCACTCATGCTCCCTCATAGCAGTCTTCTGTGATGAACTGAGCTCCTGCAGTAAATATTTTCTCTTTCTTTCCAAATGATAAGACTTTAATGCTATTTTACTTCTTGAAATGCCAGGGAGAATGTCAGCTATGAAAAGCTTGTTGAAATTAATGGGACATAATCATAATTGAAGCAGGTATATTACAACTGCAGGAAAAGGAGTTTTCTTCCCTTTTAGAAATCTTAATTTATGGGATAGAAATCCTGGTCCATGTGCTTCTCAGACACAAATTAAAGGCAACCCTGTGCCTGTGTTGATCACTTATTGTGGACCTCTACATATTAATTTTTCTATAAGCTTTATTTCTATTTATATATATTGAATTAACTTTAGTTGTTTGGTCTGAAGTAGATTTGCCTTCTGAAAGCTTTTCTGTCCAGTGCTGGTCCACGTTCTGCTTTTCCTCAGGCTCCCCAGGTAAGTCTTATTTCTGGGTTCACATATGGGGAACATTCCTTTGGCTTGGTCTTCAGAGTGGGTGATTTCAGTAGTTAAAGGTGTTTGGGGGTGAAAGAAAAGTATCACCTGACCAGGTGTTTGCCTGCCCTTTGCAGACTCTTGAAAGGATTTTCTGCCAGGACTTAGGAAAAAATTCTTCCCTGTGAGGGTGGTGAGGCCCTGGCATAGGCTGCCCAGAGAAATTGTGGCTGCTGCATTCCTGGAAGTGTCCGAGGCCTGGCTGGAGAGGGCTCGGAGCAGCCTCCGATAGTGGAAGTTGTCCCTGCCCATGGCGGGGGGTGGAATGAGATGGGTTTTAAGTTGCCTTCTCAAACAAACCATTCTGAGGTTTGATGACTTTATTCCTTGCTTTTATTTTCACGTGTGCAAGTCCACACGGGAGCTGGTCCTCCTTTACCGAGCTAAATGTGGTTCGTCAGTGTTATTTAAAAAAATCCAAATATGCATTTTCAACGGCACTTGGACGCTATCAGTGAATCACTCCTTTGTGGGGCAAAGAAAAATGTGCTTGGAGTAGGGCAGTGATGTACACGGTGTGATGTAGAGCTGAGCGTATAATACCCTTTTGAAATGAACTATTCTCATTTAAATCCTTTTTTTTTTTTTTTTACTTCGTGGTTTTTTGGTTTTTGTTGTTTTTTTTTGTTGGTTTTTTTTTTTGTTTTATTTTTGTTTTTCTTAATAGCAACTCGGGCGGCTGCAGCAGGTGTGAGGGCAGGACCGGGCAGCAACAGAGTAGAACCCGCGGGCTGTCCCCAGCGGGGTGTGAGGGATGTGAGGGAAGCCCGGGCTTTTCCCGGCGCGGTGTGAGGGGAACCTGGAGCGGGTCGCGCCGGGGTGCAGGGATGAGAGGGGAGCTCGGGCCGTTCTCGCCGGGGTCTGAGGGGAGCCCAGCCCGGCCATTTTCCCGCCGAGCCCCCGCCTCAGCGCCCCGCGCCCGCCGCGCCAGCGCCGCCGCTGATTGGCTGAGAACTAGCGCTACGGCGAGCTGCTGATTGGCCCATCCGCACGGCACTCTGACCAATGAGAAAACGCTCTGCCGCCCGCCTTTCCTCCAGCTGGCTGTGCCGCTCCCTGCGCCCGCCCACTGCCGTGCTGCGGTGCTGGCAGCCGATTGGCTGAGGGGCTCCTCGGGCTGGATGTTTAATTGGGCGGTGCTGGGCCGCCCGGCGCCTCACCTGCCGCGCGCCGTCATTGGTCCGCCGCTCCGCGCGCCCCCGCCCATTGGCCGCACCGCCCCTCAAGAACGTCCCGATTGGCCGTAGCGGCCCGGCCCGGTATCCGGGTAAGATGGCCGCAGTCGGGGAGTGCTCGCTGCCCGCGCCGTGGCGGCCGGTCTCCCTCACTCACGTCGAGTATCCCGCAGGTAACGCTCCGTTTCGCCGCCGCCGGGCCTCCCCACCGCGCCTCCGGGCGCGGCGGGCCCTTTCCCGCCGCCCCGCGGCGCCGCCGAGGGCCGCGCTGGCGGCTGCCAAATAGTGAGCCATTGAGCATCAGCGCTGAGGCGGCAAGGCGCGCGTGCGCGTTGGGGGCGGCGAGGCGCTCTGCCAGATTGGGAGCCTCGGCGGGAGCGGCGGTGCGCATGCGCGGTGGGGACTCCGGGCTGGGGGGCTGCGGGGGGGGGCACGGGGAAGGGGACCGAGAATGGGCTTGGGGAGGCGGCTCCGTCCCGGGGATCCCGGAGCCGCCCGGCCCTCCGTTGCCGCCCTGCCCGGTCCACACCGCCGCCTCCCTGCGTCTGCAGCCCTCTGGCCATGTGTGGTGCTCCTGGCTTGAAGGCGAGGGTCCCACCCACGGTGTGCAGCTCCCCGCTGCCGCCTCAGCAGCGTGCTGGTGTCGGTGTCACCTCCCTGCTCCGTGTGCTGGGGCTCTGGCGGGGCGTGTCACCGTGCCGGCGGGCTCTGGGGGCCCTCGTGACACCCCTGGGAGTGGGGTTGTGGCAGGGTGGCCGTGTCCCCAGGGTGGGCTTGGCTGCCGGGGGAGTTTCGTGGCTGTGCTGGGAGTGGGGGTGGCAGGGTGTCCCTGTCCGAGGTGGATGTCGTGGTTTTTCTGGGAACACTTTGGTCAGTCAGCGCTGAGGGGAATGCCCTGAGGACTTCAGGCACAGGATGTTTTGTGGCTCAGCTCTTGTTGGGTCCTGGCAGCGTTGAGAAGCAGTAGGTGCCCGAGTGCAGGATGGGCTGTTCCAGCTGGGACAGGTATGCTCCACAAAGGTCCTGCACACCAGCTGGAATGAATTCCTGATGTGCCAGTGTGCTAGAGCAAATGGGTTTGTGATCAATTGGCATATGTCTAAACTGTGTCCTATCAGTACCTGTGGTCCTTTGGAACTCCTGTGGGTGCTTTGTGCTGTGCTGGGTTTGGGGTCTTGTTATAATTAGAGATAATAGAAAAGTGAAATGTCAGAGTTAAGGTATTAACCATTTACTCAAAATCCACATCTTGTGTAAACACTATTTTCAGTATTTCCAGTTTTAGTGAGCCCCCAGCTTGCCGTGAAGTGTTGCTGTATGTCCTGTTTCAATAGCTGGATTTTAGTTCCTGATGAAAGCTCCTCTCAATAGTGCAATTCCTAAAGCTTTTAAAGTGCTTAGGGATCTTCAGAGTTGAAAGTGCCCATTTAAATTGGAGACTTGAAATGTGACAACACTGAAAAAATATCTGGCGCTGGAGATACATTATTTCTTGGCCCTCCCCCTTATGGCTGTTTCATGGTTTTCTGTGATGCTTTAAGTGAAATATTGGCATTTCCTTTTCTGTCTTGCATTTTCCTCTACGCTGTAAGCTCCTCTGCCATCCCCCTTCTCAAATATATTAATGTGTCAGTTTGGGAGAGATGGGAAATAAACTTGCCAGTAGTACTGATATATTCATCTTTTATATCTTATCTCCTTATCTGAACCTGACAGTGTACACAGAGCGTCCTGTGCTCCATTTGTTGGATTGGTTTGGGAAATGAAGGTGGTGGAAATCACTGCACAAGGGTTATCTGTCAGATCTTGAACAATGTGACATAACCTGATTATTTTCTCTCTGCATTGAGAGCTCTTAAACAGGCAAAGGGAGGAGATGATTGTGTGGAGGGGTAAATCACCACCCAGCTTAGGGTTGTGTATGGAGGGGATGGGCACTGTGTTTATCATGGATAAAACATCTATTTATGAAAGCCTATAAAGTGGAGACAAAGGACTAAAGCAATAAAACAGCTGGAGGTATAAAAGTTTGTTAATTTATTTTCATAGAATCATTTAAGTTGGGGAAGCCCCTGAGATCACCGAGTCCAGCTGTTCCCCCAGCACTGCCAAGGCCACCACTAAACCACATCCTCAAGTCCCACATCTGCGCAGCTCTTAAATCCCTCCAGGCATGGGGAGTCCTCCACTGCCCTGGGCAGCTGTGCCAGGCTGGACAACACTTTCTGTGAAGAAGCTTTTCCTGATATCCAAGTTGGACGTCCCATAGTGCAGCTCGTGGCTGTCTCCTCTTTCCCTGTCCCTGTTTCCTGGGTGCAGAGCCTGACACCACCCCCTGGTTGCTCCCTCCTTTCAGGCATTGTGCAGAGCCAGAAAGTCCCCCTGGAGCCTCCTTTTTTTCTCCAGACTGAGTCCCCCCCTGGCTCCCTCAGCTGCTCCTGGTGCTCCAGACCCTTCCCCAGCTCTGTTCCCTTCTCTGGACATGCTTCAGCCCCTCAATGTCTTTCTTGTTGTGAGGGCCACAAAACTGACCCCAGGATTTGAGGTGAGGTCCAGCACAGGGGGACTTGGTGTCATCAGTGAACTGTCTGAGAGTGCACTCAATCTCCTTGTCCAGATCATTAATGAAGATATGAAACAGAACCTGCCTCAGAACTGAGCCCAGCCCCAGCTGGATTTAATTCCATTCCCCACCAATCTGGGCCTGCACAGGTTTTTTTTTAACCAGAAAACAGAGCACCCATCCAGGCTGTGGATGTTCTCCAGGAGAATGCTGTGGAAAGCAATGTCACAGGCTTTACTAAGTCAAGGTAGACAGCATTTTAGTCTAAAATAATGACTTGCAGTAAACAGTAGGTCTGATGCTTTTACCTGGATTTGGGGAAAGTGCTTTTAACTTTATTTAGAAAGCTGTTTATGTTCAGCCTGGGCACATCTAAAGTCCAGCTCCATAAAGCCTCTAGATAATGTATATTTATAAGGGAGTGATGTTGGCAGCATGCTCAGCACAGTGGAGTTAATGTAGCCTTGTGCTGCTGAGTGGGGTTGGAATGAGAAATAGATCCTGCTTTTACCAACATCAATTATTAAGCTGTCTTGGCATGTCATGCACTGCTCTGTGGCAAACAGCTTCAGCTCCTGGCTGATCCCAAAGGCTGCTGAGCCACTGTGGCAACTGCCTCTGAAAATCTCACATCTTGAAAGGTTTCCAGTGCAGAACCCCAGCTGTCATCTGCTGTGGGTGATGGTCCCGCTCCCTGCACTGGGTAAAAAGCTGTCACTGCTGATTTCTGCCTGGCAGACAAAGCCTGGATTTGGGTTTCTGCTTTTAATTGTTAAGGGGAGAGGTGTCTCCAGAAAGGTGCTCCCTGTTCTGATCTAATGTTTCCTTTTCCATAGCAA
The DNA here is from genome assembly GCA_013401135.1 of Cettia cetti. Lineage (NCBI taxonomy): Eukaryota > Metazoa > Chordata > Aves > Passeriformes > Sylviidae > Cettia > Cettia cetti. The sequence continues at coordinate 35,597 of VZUI01002940.1, forward strand.
TACATCAAATCCATCCTTAGTTGCATGTTTGGCTGCACAGCTCTCCAGGGCTTTCTGTGATGTCCACTTTGAGCAGAACAAATGAGAAACAGCAGATGAATGCTGTGGTAATCAACTGCAGACTGGTCTGAGGAATGGAATCTTGGAGACCTGACTGAAATACTACCCATAGGGAATGTTAGGATTAAACATAGGGTGAAAAAAATAGCCATGGCACTGCTGCCATGGGTGTGCTAAAGCATGCTGCTGCAGAGGACAGCTTGTAAAAATATCATCCTGATGCTGCTTTCAGAATTTTTTGATCCATACTACCAGCTCTGCTTTGGTGAGACCAAGGAATGATCTGGCATAGTGTCAGGTTGCTGGCAGGTAGGCAGGAATAATCCTTCTTCCCTATGTCCTTCCAGTAATGAGCTGGTGATTGCATCAGGACTGTTAAGTCCTTTGATGGATGTATAAAAGCTGGATCTCTAATTGTTCTTTGAATCCATTTCCGCTTTGGATCTCACAGTATCTTTGGCAGTGAGCTTTGTAGCTTAATGTGGTTGTTGTTTCTTTTCTAAGTCCACTGCTCAGTAATTTCATCAAACACTCTCTCATGTGCAGTGAGAGGCAGCAATTGTTTGCTGTCAGTTTCTCCATATAATTCATGACTTTATAGAACTGTTGTATCATCTGTTTTCCTTTTCCAGCTGAAAATGATTTATTTGATGTTTTCTGAATGACTGCTGTCGCATACTTATCTTTGTCCCCATTCTATTTGCCTTTTCTCTGTGTACTCTCCCTTTTTAGCTGGTGACACCAGAATTGCATAATAAATTTTTGCAGTGCTGTAACAGTAACTTCTGTTGTGCTCTTAAAAATTTTCTTCTTGCCTTTTTGACTGCTGCAGAGCACTGGATGCTACTCTGAAGATACTGGCACACATTGAATCTGAGGGTTTTTGTTTTTGATAACAGCTGAACTAAATCATGTCATGTCATGGGTATAATTAGGGTTGTTTTTTCCCATATGCATTGCTTTGCATGGGGTGACTTTGTGCTGCAGACTTAAAACTCATCTTCAGGGACTTCCTGCCTGTAGGGTGAGTTTCACTGGAGAAACATTGAGTTCCTGGTTTGTTTGGGTTTTTAATTATTATTTAGAGAAAAGAAAGAAAACTTCCTCTCTTCAGTGCAGCTGGGATTCTTAGAGCTCTGGGACTTTCTGGACCTCCTCACACTGGACAAATTCTTTAAGGAGTGAACATGGTGTGCCAAACCTTGTCTCTGCAGAATGCCAGAATATTGCCATTTTCCCAGTTTCTCCAGGGTGTTTCCTACAGCTGGGCAGAGTTGGAGGGGCAGGTGTGCAGAATCAGTCAGTGGGTGAAGAGGTTCAAAGGTGCTGGTGCTGTGTCTGTGCTTTGGCTCAGCAGTTCTTGTTGCTGTTCAGTGTCAGCACATGCAGCCCCTCTAGGAATGTTTGTTCTGATAACCCTCCTGTGATTCTGCAGGGTGGGAGCTCAGAAGTCAGGGCTCATTCCATAGCTAAGCAGTATCACTTGGAAGAAGCAGATCCCACTCTTGTTTGGCTGCTTTGATGCAGGGTTTATGTTTAATCTCCCTGCAGAAGTTATGTCTGATTCCTGCCTTTATGCCATAATTTAAAATCTCCTGCAGATTTTTTGCTGTCCCACAGCTCATGTTATGGGGATATACACAAGCAGAGGAAATGGCTCTTTTATATCATGAATATTTAGTGATGTAAATGCCCATGACACAGGTACACTGCATGTTGTCTGTGCAACTTGCACATATGCACTTAGCCAAGAACACACAACCAGTGGCAGTGCCACAAATAGATCTTTCAATAGGAAGTGGCAGTGGGAAAGCTCAGTCTTGTGGTAGGATGTGGTTGGGGGCTGTTGATTCACATTTTTACATCCTATACAGGTTGAGTAGATGTGGTGAAGCTCAGCTATTTCCACCGACAGGATGCTGGGTAAAATGTTGAATTGGAGCAGAAGTAGATGCTGAATGAAGGCTGAAAAAATAGCGTGTGTCTGAGCTATGTATAGTGCTGCTCATACTTACCTCTTTGCTGCCCAAAAATGAGGTTGTTGCATCCTTTATTTTTGCTTTTTGAGCTCCAAATAATGTCCAGGGAAAGCTAGACTTTTAAAAAGCAGAATTTAAAACTAAACAAAACCCAAGATATATGTTAAGTAGATTCTCCTTTTGCGTTTTTGCAGAGATTTTGTCTCTGTTCCTGCCTGTTGGTGCAACTGCTTTAAAATTCCCAAGTTTAGTACATGAAAGGAAAATGAATTTTTATTTGAAAAAGGCAGAGGTGCTGCTTGCTAGATCTGACTGGACTTTAAACTGTGGCTCTCCTGCACGTCTCCTTTCCCTGGGAATCAGTCTCAGAGCGCACTGGAGCGTGAGAGGAGCCAGGAGTGACAGGAGCAATCTCGCTCCAGGGCCCCCGGAGCGCTGCGCTGAGCAGCGCTGCCCTTGCTCGCAGAGCTCACTTTGCCTCCTCCGCTGGGGATTTCCAGCCCTTTCAGAGCTGGTTTGGTCACTGAAGCTCTGCCTTGAGCTGCTGAGCCAGCAGGGCCGTTTGTGACTGCATTAGTGTGTTCTGGGGTAGCTCCAGTGCTGCCTTTAGTGCCCAGCTCTTCATTTGCCTCCTCCGTAGAAAAAGTGGCTTTGGAATGTGGCTGTGTTTAATTGCCATTAGCCACGGGAACATGAAGTGTTATTAGTGATATCTGCTCTGTTTCAAATATCTGCTGAAATATTTGAGGAGCTTTGTGTTAAAATGGAGTACAGGATTTGGTGCCTGCAGATGCATCTGGGAGTGATGGTTCCCCTCTCAAGTGTGGCTTTTGTGCCTGTGAAGTCTGGGTGATTTGATTTATTGGGAATGTTATCATATAACAGAGGATTTTGAGTTCACTACTGCTGATCCTATTTAAATTAAAAGACTGCTTGCTTAAGTACCTTTCTACCATCTGCACAAGAAATAGAACCCTCTGAGAAGATAAAGAATTTGGTTTGGTTTCTACTTGACGAAATTATGGCTTTTAGTGTGGAAGTGCTAAGCCTTTATGTACTGTGGATTAACAGATTGAATGATCTGAAATGTGGTGATCTCTTGATGATGAGCTCTCTTTATTTGGTAATGCTGGAATTGAGACTTTTGGAAAGTATTCCTAAGGCTTTCAGGGTAGGTTAATTGTCTCTTGACAAGGTGTCTTCTCTCATGAATTCCCTCATCATAGATAACAGAACTCAGTTTGTTCAGAGTTTGTGATTTATGTAAAACCATAAGGGGTTTGATTCTCTATTGCCAGGTAACTGGTACTGTCACTTACATCCCCTTTGTGTCACCATAATCCATTGCTTTGGGAGCATCTAGAATGCACCCGATGCAAGTCAAACCTGCCATGTGGAGCAAGAAAAGTTTCAAATACAGCATCTTCTAACGCTTTTCAGGTTAAAACCAAAGTAGAACCTCACTTCAGTGGAAACTCGGTGTACTTGCCCTCCAAATCTTCTTCTTTCACCTAACTCCTGCTCATAAACCTTGCTGCTGCTTCCCAAATTTAACCGAGAGTTTGAAATTCCAGAGGCTTCCATGCACTACACCTGATGTAACCACAGCTATGTGGCAATTATATCAGCAGCATGAACTTTGTTGTAAAGGGGCAATAACTTCTTTTTTTATTAGTTCCAGCACTCAGAGGTCAGGGTTAAAGTCCTTTTTGCCAAGTGCTGCTTTGAAATGTGGGTGCGTGGGCTGGGGAGACTCGGTGTCTTGCAGTGGAATTGATCTAGGAATGAGTCCAATGCTCAGCCTGGCAGAGGCATCCTGTTTCCTTTTGAGAGGAGGGAAGGACAAACTTTTGTGGGGGCTGATCCTTTTGTGTTCAGTGATGGGATGGATACACAGAGTACCCATCTCTTCTATTGCTCTCTGGGTACATACAGTGAGTTTGTGGTGACTTCTGTGTTTAAAGTTTCCCTGGCAGACAGTTCTCACTCTTCTGATACAAATTGCTGATCTTGGAGCAAAATTGCTCTGATAATTTTTTGTTTCCTTGGAATTTGTGCTGACATCTTTTCTCCAAATACTTCTGTATGTGTCCCTTTTGGGGGAAGAGAGGGAAGAGAAACTTGGATCAAAATGCACAGCTGCTCCTTACTGTTGCTGCCCACTTCTGTGTCTATTGTAGTTCAGAATAAAGGTTTTGAGGGACCTTATGACCTCTGTGAGGTCCCATTGCTGCTCCCTGATTCTCCCTGGGGGTTAACTAGACTGTTAATTATTTGGGTTGGAGGCCCAAATCCCCTTCTGTGTGATAAAAGTGGGCTACTGGTTAAAAAGGCAGAGTCTCCTTTATTTCCCTGACATCTCCTGCTATGTTTAGCTATTTATTTCCTTCCCATTTTGCTAATGCTAGTGTTCATGCAGACACATGGTGAGACAGATTAGGAAGCTGATCCAGCTGAAAACTAACCCATTTTAGTGAGGGAGTGGGAAAGGATTTGCTTGAGGACTGTTTGCTGGCACAGAGAAGAAATAGGAATGAGGGGAAGGGAAAAGATGCTGCCTCTTTTGCAGCAGCCTGTGCTCATGTTGGATTAAAGTGGCTCTAGGCCCACACCCATGGTTATTGTTGTAAATTGGGTGGCAGTAATCTCTGCTGAATGATTCTGAGCTCCTTTCAGCCCTGATTTTGAACCTGCATGGAAGCACTGCTGTCTCCCTGCCTCAGCTCCTCTGTCATTCCAGAACACAGGGACTTGCTGCACTGCTGAGTTAGCTCTGCCCTGTCATGCAGGGCTCTGACTGACCCGTGTTGTTGGTGGCAGGCAAATACCTGTGAAGTTTACACTGATTTGTTTCTCTTGTTTGTTTCCCCAGGTGATTTCTCTGGCCAGCTTTTAGCTTATTTGAGTCTTGGTCCAATATTCATAATTGTTGGTTTTGTAACACTCATCATATTCAAGAGAGAGCTTCACACGGTGAGTCCACTCTCCCTTCCCAGCCTCTCCTTATGACAAAAGTCTTTTCCTTTGTCACCTGGGGCTCCTGTATTCACACTTCTTTTTCTCTCTATAAGGAGCAAGCTGAGGAAAGCCATCTTCCTGTCAGGGAACAGCAGGAGACACTTAACACTCGTACCAGGTTAAAAGGCTGCTCAGCCTTTTGTGACTTTTCTGTTACTCTGGTGTGTTTTGGACATTATCTGTCCAGAACCATCGAGGGAGATGTCTGAGGAAGTGGAGAATGCTGTTGCAGAGTGGGAACACTCCCAAGATCCAGTAGGATCATAGCACTGGGCAGCATATGCAGGAAATGGTGTGTGTAACTCAGGGGGATGCACTTTCTTCGAACTACTGAGGCAGAAAAGGGGATAAAAATAAAACCTAAGGCTTTCCAAGGGAGTGGATCTGTCTTTAAGGGCTGCTTTTCAAATGTGAGTTGAATACCAGGGGCAGAAGAGACTTGTTTCAATCCAAATTCTTACAATGCTTTCTATCTACTCTGCCAGGTAGTTGGGAATCGGTGTCATGGATAAACTCCCTCTAGGATGTATAAACCTCTTGTAACATTTGTCTTCAGGAAACAGATAAAACAGGGGCCACTGAAAGGATTTTGACAGCATATTTCAAATGTAGGGCCACAGTGCCATGGGAACCAGTGGCCCAAGGGACCTGGGAATGAGACTTTTAACTAGAGAAGGCAGCTGTTCAGTTTTGGCGACTCAAAGATTTTTGCATTGGCCCAAAAGAGAGAAGAAAGCAGAGTAACTATTGCACAGATTTATGGGATTCTCAAGACAGGGATTTGTTTGGTTTTGGTAATGAGACAAGTGTTGAGGTTGATTCTCAGTTCTTCATGTGGGAAGTCACCACTGGGCTGGAGAGAGGCACTGGCTGACTTGCAGCAGCCTGATCTGTGGCTCAGGATGTGGAGTGAAAAATTGCTTCATCATGTGGAATGGGAATGAGTGCTAAGGAGGCAGTGTCATCACCAGCTGGGAATTTGATCATAGCAGCAGGACTAATTTAGGGGAGGTGTATGAACTGTGAAGCTGAAGTGTAAAAATAAATGCTACCAGGTCTGGCTTAGCTCAGAATGTGAATCCATCTTAGACTGAAGACAGCAGCTTCAAGATGAAAATATTCATAGAGGGAAAAGCCAGAAAGCCTAAAAAGTCACCTTTGTTTTAAACTGTTTACCCAAATAACAGTGTCTGCACTCCCCCTGTTGGTCATCAGGAAAAGCCAGTTCTCAAGAACCTGCCCTATTAAAAAGGTCACTTTCTGCACTTGATGGTGGCAAGGTGCTGGCAGAAGTGCCCTACTGTGTCATTTTTTTCTTTCTGTATATCAGCTGCTGAAAAGCTGCATGTGCACAATGTGTTGTCAAGTAGAAAGTGAGCTGAAAATAAATGCTTTTCTTCCTCAGGTATAGAATTTGGAAGCCATTGGTTTTAACTAGTAGTCAAAAAAAGAAAATTAGGAACATAATGTCTGGGGTTTTTGTCAACAGAGAGAGCCTGGTAAGTAGAAGGATCTCTTAGAGGGGATGACACAGCTGTCTTGCCTTCACAGATCTCTTTCTTGGGAGGGCTGGTGTTCAACGAGGGAGTGAACTGGTTAATAAAAAATGTAATCCGGGAGCCTCGGCCATGTGAAGGTAGGGTATGGACCAAGAGTGTGGTGGTGTCAGGGGAATTTTGGGTGGAATGCTGATTCAGGGGGCTTAGAGGATTTTTCCCCCTTTGCCTCACGTTGGCTGTGGATGTTTGGGTGTAAAAAGGCTGAGAGAGCCCCTGAGCAGGGACATGTCCTGTGAACTTTGTGCATGCTCCAGCAGCGTGGTCTGCCTTCATATCTGGAGTGTTCTGCTGCTGACCATACCTTGACCATACTCTTTTTTTCTTCTCTTCCCAGAAGCCCATTCAACAGTGACCACAAAATATGGGATGCCGTCCAGCCACTCCCAATTCATGTGGTTTTTCTCTGTCTATTCCTTTCTGTTCCTTTATTTAAGGTAAAAATTCCAGGTCAAGTTTTGGCTGTTAATATGTTGAAACACCTGAAATGGGTGGCTCCCTTGCTGGGTGCCACTTCAGTGGGATAATGGAATTAAATCTGAGGACCTGCCCAATTTATTGTGGCTTGTGTGGGATTGGAGCATGTCTGTCTCCATCTGAATGTAGGGTTGGAGTTACCATGACTGAAAACTGGAGGATGTCAGTGGGCTTCATTTTACCTGTCAGGATAAAGGTCTCCCAATTTTCTTTTTCTAAGCTCCAATGGTGCCCCTGAGTGAGGGAAGAGGTGGGGGATAGGGAGGAGAAATGAAGAGCTGATTTCTCATTTTGTCTCAGTTTGTGGGGTTATCTTCAATCTTTTGGATAATACTAGCTGCCCACTTGCATGACTTTTTAGTTGACTTTTCTTACCAAGTACTGGGTTTACCTGTGCTTTAACAAAATTCTTGCTGGGGCATGGCTCTGTCTGTGGCTCTGTGTGTGGAGGAAGACAAAACTCACAGTTCCTCCTGGCTCTGTGGGTGATGGAGGGACTCTGTCTTGGCTCCCTGTTGCATATGCTTAGCACGTGCCTCTGACATCAGTGTGAGCATCCTGCCTTCCATCTCAGCAACCCCTGCTCACAGTTGGAGAGAGAACATGTGTGGCTGCTCTTTAACTGCTGCCAGTGGTTCAGATTGCTGCTGGCATGGGATTGAGCTACCCATGACCCCAGAGGAATAAAGCTTTATAAAGCTTTCCTAGGGTTTCAGAGGGAGGGAGGTCAGGACTGCCCAGCTCCCTGCCCTGTGCTAATGGCTCTCCATCTCTTTCAGAATGCACCAAACAAACAATGCGAGGTTTCTGGATTTACTATGGCGACATGTGCTGTCCATCTGCCTCGTCACAGTGGCTTTGCTAGTCTCATATAGTAGGTATGGAGCAACTGTTTGTCTTCTGCTCTCATACAGCCCCGTGGCCTGGCCCAGCCAGCAGCCCTGGCATTCCTTATCCTGCCTTTCCCACCTACTTCTCCACTGTGCTGTGCGAGTCAGAGCTTTGTAGAAGTGTTGCCATGAGACCCAATAAACAAAGGTGCTGTGTGTATGGCTTCACAGAAGCGTTTACAAAACCCCAAATCAGCTGAGCTTGTGCCAATTCCCCATGGGCTGCAGTGCCATGCTCCATCCAGCCTCGCTGCCTCGCCCTCTTTCCAGCACTAAGTGTGGAAGCATTGCCCCATGCCTTGGCACACCAGCCTCTGCAGCATGTGGATTGCTACAGTTGATCAATCCCACTGTTGTTCTTGAGCATTAGTTAATCAAAACATTTAGAGCTGTTGGCTTGCAAGATTTGGTTGTATTAAGATGGATAAAGAAAATGGAACTGTGATTGTGATTTTTTTTTTTCTTTAGTAGATTAAATGTAAAGTGAGCTCCAGTGATTGGAAAAACAGGCACATTCAAGCTAGAAATAGGGTCACATTTTCCACAGGAAAGTAATTATCTGTTGGCACAGTTGACTGTACACTACAGCTGATTACTTATTACTAATTATTTTAAAATCCTGGCAGGACAAAATTTTCAGAGGTATATGGTCTAATTAAAACAAAATTAGAGGAAATCAAGTGGCCTATGTTAGGCAGAAGGTCAGATAAGATGATCATAATGATATATGGGCAAAAAGAAATTGAATGTAGCTTGTGCACACATATAACAGGCCAACAGTGCTGTGCTGAGTGGCTGCAGTCACTGTGAGCACATTGGTCATGGAGCCTCTGTGCCTGTCACATTGGAGAGCAGCAAAATCACAAAAAAAAAAAAAAATGCTGTCCATGTTCTTAAAAGCCTTTAAGCCCCAGCTTTGGTGGCCTGGAGGGGACTTGTCCTGTTACTGCCTTTGGAAAAATCTCTTTTGGGAGCTAACAGTGTTAGTTCTTCAGCTGATCCAAAGATGGATGAAGAAGAATGTGGAGGGTTATTGAGTTAAGCTCAAACTAGAAGTGCTCCAAGCTGAAACTGCTATAGCTGGGAAGAACTTTCCCATTTCCCCCCACCCATTATTTTTGCCAGCTTTTTACTGAAAAACACCACCCACTTTTAACATCTGGAGGAAAACTTGCACCCACGGCTGTGGGTCCAATGACACCTCAGCTCCCGAGTCTTGGCTCCTTTTGTTTTAAAACCTGTCTGGTGACTGTTGTCTTCCACTGCAGGGTTTATTTGCTTTACCACACCTGGAGCCAAGTCCTATATGGAGGTGTGGCAGGAAGCATCATGGCCATAGCCTGGTTTGCCTTCACACAGGAGATCCTAACTCCCCTCTTCCCGAGGATAGCTGCGTGGTAAGTCTCTTCATTCTGTGGAGCTTTGTTACGGATGTTAAAATGAGAATTCCTGGGCTCTGTCCCAGTTTTGCATACTGGCTGTTGTGTAACCTGCTTTGTTCCTCCATGTTTTCTTGTGCATGCATTTATACAAAGGATCATGTGTGCTTGATAAGGATGGGGAAGAGGGAATTCAATCAATTGCTACATTTGGTAAAGCCCTGCTAAAGCTGTGAGGTATGGCAGTGTGCTGGAGGAGCTTTGCAAGATGAACAGCAGACCTTTCTTAATGCCTAATGACCTAGTATAATTGCAGAGCTATTTACATGTAATACAGCGTGGAAATATTGTGTAAGGAGAGAAACAGAAGTTTTTGATTCAATGTAACAAAGAATCCTTTTCACAGCCTGAAGTGATAGAATAGTACTGTTAACTAGAGCAGGTTTTGTGCTTTTTTTTAAAAAAAATCAAAATTGCAGTGGAGAAAATCTAATTATTCCTCCTTTCTACCACATTGTCCTTTCTCAGGCCAATTTCAGAATTCTTTTTAATCCGAGATACCAGCCTCATTCCTAACATCCTGTGGTTTGAATACACAGTCACGAGAGCAGAAGCAAGGTAAGTGTTGAGAGTGGAGGAGCTGTTGCTGCTCTGACTTTCCAGATGCAGTTATTATCAGTAGCTGATATTTTTTTTGGCTGCTGTGGATAGAATAGCTTGAAGTAAAGAAATATCAAGTTGTGGGTTAATGACTGCATCTGAAAGGTGAGTCTGGGTGTGATTCAAGAACTTAATCTCATTTAAGTAGCATTTCAGCTCTCTGGCTCATGGTTTTTGCAAGCAGCTGTTTATAATCTTGCATCCACACAGGAGCTTGTGTACACTGAAGGTGGGGTGGATGTTCTGGGAGTGTGGAGGGTGGGAAGGGCTGCTCTCCCTGGTGGGTGAGGCGGGGGTGCTTTAGTTTGGTGTGCTGCTAAGCAGAGGCGTTCCTCAATCCTCCTGGATGCCCTCTGGTTTGCTGCAGCCCCCTGGAAGGGTTGGGGTCCCCCGTGTCACCTGTGCCTGTGCTGCCTTGCAGGAACAGACAGCGCAAGCTGGGTACGAAGCTGCAGTGACGGGAACGTGGGACCAGGGCACGTTTAACGGAGACAGACAAGAGCAGAGACCTGGGAGCAGCAAGGAGCCTTTTAACAGACGGACCAAAGGAACAGGCAGGGACCATACCCAAAACCTGAAAGCCTTTGCTCTGCTTTAGCAGCTAAGCTGGATGCTCCCTGATGCATGTGGGACCGTGCAGGAGTAGAAACTCATTTTGAACACAGATGCACATGGTTGGATGTACCATCGTGTCTACGTCAGGGGAGGGGGGAGAAAATGCCTGGTGTCGTGTTCGGGGGAGGGAAAACCAAAAATGAATCTTTTCTGTGACTTTTTTTTTCAGCATGAAATATACACACTATTTATTTATTTTTTTAAATGGAACTATTGTTTATGGGGTGGGTGAAGCGTTGATTGTGTGTTTTTATTTTTTTTTCTTTTTTATTGTTCGGGTTTTTCTTTTTTGGAAGAAGATGACAAAACTAATCTCAAGTTGGTCATGTTTAATTAGGGCTTTTAATTCTTACATGCTTCTTAGGAGGGAGGGGATCTAGGAAGTGTGACAGAAGGGAGAGGAAGACTTTCCTTTCTGCAGTCAGTTTGGGAGATCAAAATCAATTATAACTGTACTTTGTACAGAAAGAAAGACAGACTATAAAGATCTGATTTTTAACACTAGTGACAGTTCTGCAGGGAAGCCTGCACGGATACCAATTAAGGGGAGTGTGTGTGTAAAACAAAGAAAAACCACAAATATACTGACTCTTATTTTTTTTTCCACTGCTGCTCCTGTTGTGTAATTAGCAAGAGTGTCCTTTTCAGAATCTCTTCTAGGTGGCAAGATAATCATACATATCTCACATTTATTCCATTTCTTCCTTTATACTTTTATTATCTCAGGGTTGCTGTGACCTGTACAGCTTTTGTTGTACTGAGTGTGCCGAGGGCACTTGGAAGCCCATTGGTTATAAGCAGTGCTGTGCTCCAGTAAGAGTCAGCCCAAAGCCTTACAAAATTCAGTTGCTGGTCTCTGTTTAAGCACTGGATTTTTTTATTTTTTTTTCTTTCTGTTAAAATTTAAGGGAGGGATTTTTAAGAATGAACACAGTGACAACCACAAATGAACAACAAGGCAAATGACTAATAACTAGCTCAGCTGCTCTCTGAAATATTCCTTGAAGAGTCCTGTTAGACTCCAAGTAGGGAACTCGTCCTGGCAGAGGCTCCTGCCAGTTATCACAGTAGCTTGGTGGGGGTTCTGCAGCTGTAACCTCGAATGCTGAACTCCTCCAAGCAAGTTTTGCTTTCCATCCTTCTTCCATTCTGATTCTCCGTCTGGCCAGTGGCGCTCTGGATGCTGTGTCTCTGTGGGAGTGTGCCTGCCATCTCTGTGTGCTGGTGATGCCTATGACCTCTGTCACCCATGAGTTGACCTGGCAAGGGCTATACTCAAAGTGCTTCAGGGCTGTGCATGGACACTTTCTGTATTTCTAGTATATAATGCAGCAGTTCAAGTGTAACTACAGAGAAGTATTTATTCAAAGCACAATTGACTTGAACTTTCACAGATAAAGGACAGCTTCTGAACTGGCTCAAAGGTCATCGGTGTGCCTTCGATGCAGTCATGAGCAGAGGTAAAATGACTGTCACATCTCAGTCTTGCTGCCTGTTTTACTATCTCCACTTTAATCAGACTCCTGCATTATAAAGCTGCTTGAAGTGAGATTTTTTTTTTTTCTGTTCATCCTGGTTATTATTTTTTTTTTAAGTTTTCATCTGTGCCTGTTGCTATAGGAGTTTGTGTTTTTGTGTGGAGTGGGAGCTGCTGTTGGACACCCAGAGTGTTAACTGTAGAAAGTGGTCCTGATCCAGGAGATCAGGAATGAAGGCTGTTTAAATTTCTGTGTTTAAATAGCTATGGGTATTAAATTAACTGTTTTCAGTTGGTACAGCAAGTATATATAAACATTTTTTAAGAACTGTTTAGTACTTGCATAACATAAGCAATCCTGTAACATCTGAAGGACCCAAGCACTGGATCTGCTTTGAAGGTGCATCATAATAAAGAGGCATCTTGCAGCTTTCACCAGGACATTTGATCTGCCTTAGACCAGCTCTTTTGGGATGAGACAGGACATCAGAGAGGTCCTGTGACATGGTGGTACCACGTTTCAGTTTGAAAACTGGTACTTACGTCTTGCAGAACCATTCATTTTCTCTTTATATCTCTTGAACTTACAAAGCCAAGGCTGCTGAAGGAATGGATTGTTTCAGGAGTGGCTTAGCACTTCCCCAGCCTCTCAAGCTGTTGCTGGAAAAAATAAATATGGAAGGAATTTTCCAGACTGCTGGAAAAAATAAATATGGAAGGACCTACTGAGCATAGGGAAGAGGGTTCATCTCCTCATGGAGAGCAGTGCAGTGTAAAAAGCTGTTCCACTTCATGTTGCCTTCAAACCCAAGCTTCCTACAGTAATTCTTAGGAGTGAGGGAGAGGAAGAAGAGCTCTTGCAAGACACTGTAATAAACTCTCCTCTGTTCTCTGTGAGTTGTTTGTAATCTGCATCTTCTGCCTACTTTTGCTGTACCTTTTCAGAACTCTTTGCAATACTTGATATACAGTAGAAATTCCTTAGTGATTCCATGGATTTTCTTAACTAAATGGTGCTGTGCAGGGAAAAGATTTGAGCTCTGCCTTATTATTCTACACTTGTATGAAGTCTCCTGCCGCTAGTTTTCTGAAATGGAATATTTTCTTTGGAATATGTGGCTTTGGAAGCAGATGCTTTGTCTTCCTCCCCTGTACTCAAGGGGGCTGGATGGAGATATGACAATAAAAGGAAGGTGACAGAATGCTGTGGCTCACTGTTCTTGCTATCCCCACACAAACATTGTCCCATTAAGGGCAGTTATGTAACTTCTGCAGTGTTTAAGGAGATTTAAGCCTTTTTGTAGCATTTATCTGTTTATTGTGTCCCAGTTTATTCAACAAACGCTTCCAAACTTTGCATGACATGGATCCCAACAGTATTTAACACAGCTAACCAGCAAAACATGCAACACTACCAGGCTGTGCCAAAAATTGCACTCATACCCCAAGAGTTATCTGAATATTTTCAGTCTATGAAATAATTTGTTCCAAATCTGTCATTTATCTGGAGCTTTACTTTCTTCTACTTAATGTGCCTTTCAGACAATGGACATCTCTTGATAAAACAATCAGAAACAGGGAGAACAGTATTCAGTAAGTTAACACTGAAAGAATCTAGAAGATACAAACCAGAAGGACATCACATTTTTGAACTTGTACCAAAAGACTTCTTAAAGGAAAAACCTTGTAATGATTTTAGTGTCCTTTCAAGCACTTTAAAAATCAGCCTCATTCATCCAGATTTCAGCTCTGTGTATCAGTAAGGATGCATTAGGTGGTTTATTAATCTTGTATCTCTTGCAGTCTGCTCCCTGCAGCTGTACTCCTGCTGAAGCTAGTGGCATATCCAGATATAGATCCAGAACAGATCAATCCCATCTTCTGAGGTACAGTCTTCAGCAGCACATGCTTATGCTTAGTCTTTAATAGGCACTTTGCTTTGAGAGCCTTCCCCTTTGAGACAGAAGTGGAAAAGGGCCAGTCTCAAATTCTTCAGTGGCACTACTTGTGCTTGAAGGCATTGCAGACATGGAAAAGTAATTCATCCCCTGGCAACAGAGGCTGATTCAGTATGGAGGGGAGGATTACTTTGGCCAAAGGAATATTTTTTTTCCATGTAAAAGGCTCCATAAATCCAGATGTTATTCCAGTAAGGTTTGTTCTTGTCTGTAGTATTTACACAATCACTTAGTTTGATAATACTGAGTATCCTCTTGCAGTTTTTAGTCTAATTGGTACAGAGGAGTCACCAGAGCAGGGGTTTCTGCTTGCAGGCCTGTAGTGCTCCTATTCATGTTTTTAAGCTGTCTCACTCCATCCAAGATTCTTCTAAAAGATCAACTAAATCCATGTAGATGATGTGAAAGTGGCAGTTCAGTCAAGTTCAATACAATCACTGGCTGTGCAGGTGAGTTTCAATTAAATTTTCCTCTTTTAAGGTTTGTTATTAGGTATAAGATAGAAGCTTTAAAATAACATCCTTTCAGGGGAAAAATGCCAAAGCACTGGCTTGTATCTTTTGAGAAGCAATTTAGAATTATTTTTTCTTCTTTTACTTTAAAAAGCTTTAGTGCAAATTTCTTCGTATATGTTCATCAAGGCACTTTGATCATGTCCCTTGCAATTATTTCCCTGCTAACAAAACAGGCCATCACACTCCTAATGCTTCATGTTTATAGTGATGTCCCAGCAGACACCTCTTGAAGGGTGTGCAATTTAAATACAGAATTCCTACCACAGGAATAGCACTAGATTTCTTTATAACCATAAGGTTTTACTAAATAAAAGTAGTCAGGAGCTTGGGTTCTGACAGATTGGTTGGCAGTAGTTCCTATGCTACCATTGTATGTTAATGTTTCTATATAACCTTTTACTGTCTCAAGTTTGTCAACTGAACATAAAAACAATATCATATGAGATCATTCTCTCACAGAATAAAGCTGGCACAAATTGGAGTAATATTTCAGTAAGAAATAACTCCCCAGAGTGGCAGAAAACGTGCTGTACTTTTAGTGGCTGCCACAGTGCAGAAAAAACCCTACAGGGTCCATCCACATGTACCCTGCTTTCTTCCTGTTTCTCCTTTGGCCTTTAACAGATTCCAGCTCTCTGGGCCAGGAGTGGAAGTGTGTTCTGGAGTTCCTGATCAGAAACATCCTTATTTATCCACAGCTCAGGCATAACATTGTGCACAAAAAGGCTGTTTCTGAAAGCAAGGTGTAAACCCACATTGGGTTAATGTGTGCCTGAAGGACATCAGGCACGTGGCTTGTTAGTAAACAGTCAGCAAAGAAAAACTTTTCCTCAGCTCCAAAGAAAGGTACAGTGGAGCAAGTGTCCTGCTAAATGCATAGGAAATACCTTCTCATCTCTGCAGATGTGAAGGTATATAAAGCCAAAGCTGGCAAAACTTACATGAGAGTTTTGTAGAAGCTTTATGGGGAAAAAGCTTTAGGCTGAGCTGGAAGATCAAGTAGGACCATGGCAGGAAGCTTAACAAAAAGCCCAGAGCAAGAACAACAACAAAAATAACCTGAAACAGTAAAAATCACCTTAGCTTGTACCAAGTTATGCTCTGTTGTTAAAAGGGTCAGTGTAAGAGGAAGAGATCCCAGCATCCTAAAGAAGGGGAAGGGAACATTCCTGTAAAGCCTGTCCTGGCTGGAGTGCCTAGGGTAAGTGGTGCAGTGTACTCTGAGACTGGATCTGCTCTGGCTTAACTTCCTTCTCCCCTTGCTGAAGTTCAATGATGAAGTTTTGCTGGAACAGTAGAAAAATCTTCAGTCAAGATTGGAAGATGCTCTTCAGAAGATGAAACCAAGAAAAAGACTTGGTCTTACAGTAGTTCTATCATACAATAAACATTCCCTGCTTTTCCTGGACAAAAACTACCTTCCTCACCACATGGATTTAAATACTGGTAAGGACTGTGCTTTCTGTATTCCCTTACAGTAATTTTCATTAAAATAATATTTGAGTCCTCTTTGAGGACAGGAAGGTGCACTTTGCATTGATGGGAGAGGCCCTGTCAGCTCTACTTTGGTTTGAGACAGTGTTTCCTCTCACTACCAGTCTGGTATCTGCGGGTGACTATTCTGTAACATTTTGCTGAAAACAAATGGTAGGTATCTTAAGTTCCAGGGCAAGCTGTTCTCTGAATCATTTTCTGAACAACTGGAAGCTTCAGTGCATCAGGGATCACCCCTTTAACTGGGAGGTTTCCCTCTTAGAGTTTGGATTTGGGAGCAGCCTGGAGCAAGATCCTCATGTCTAGCAGTGCTTTCTCCAGATAATGTGCCATGCGGGCTGCGTTTGTGTCGGCACAGCTATTGAAGGCTGAAATTGCAAAGTTGATGTGCTCCTCCATAGGGTTGTAACAGACTCCATAGCCATCTGGAACCACGGGACCAAAACACATCACACAGTCTGTCTTGGCTGGGACCTGGGGAGACAATGTGATTAAAACCTTCTGAGCAGTCAGAGAAAAATGAAACCATCAAATGCAAACAGCTCTGTCAGAGGAAACTCATCTCATTGAACTGCTCTAGAAGGGCCCTTGGTCAGCTTTACCTCCCACCACACACGTGCTGGACCCTACCATTTAGCAGCAGTGTGTTTTCCTCTGCATTTGCACAGGAGTGCTTCCCCCCAGGGTAAACTTGTAGTAAGTCACAAGTAGGACTATTCAGTAAGAATCAGAGCACAGCACTTAACACACAGCTGTTCTGGCTGCTGACTTCACTGATCTCACTTGGATTTAGACACTGAACACTCCTGGTGATCCTGGCTTTGGTTATGTTAGTGTTTTACATGTCTGTGAGGGACTGTGGCAGGTGTACAATCAGATGTATAACTTTATGGGATTGGCAGCCAGCTTAGAAATTTCTAACACAATGTAAATGAGTTTCTAACAGAAAGGAACTGAAGAGAAACAGAGAAGGAAGGCATGAAAAGGAACAGAGATTACTTCTGGCTCAGATGAGTTGTACCTGGCTGGTTGAGAGATTGAAGTGCATTGCAACAGCATAGGCTGTGTCCATGAAGAGCTCAGGCATGCTCACCAGGTCCTCAATTGCCTGGAGCTTCAGCCCCAAGAGGTGCCGGTCTATTGCATTGCCCCGTATGGCCTGGAGGAAAGCAAGGATGGACACATGAAAGCCAGGCCAGCAGCAAGTGAGCAAAACTATTTATTTGGGTTAAAGAACACTTCTAAAAAGTCTCTAAATGTTTAAAGTTAGAAGGAAACTAGATCTTGCCTCTAAGACCAATAGGCTTGTTTGTAAGGACTGTGAAATTAAACACATTGGTGAAAACAACCTTATAGTTCCTGCCCACGGACTCCCTCTGGTTTAAGGGCTCCTCGTGCAGGTATTTATCAGCAACAATGATGGTTAAGAAATAAAGCTATTGTAATATTTCATTCTCCCCTTTAGCAGTCACAAGGGACACTTAACACACCAGCTAGAGAGGCTTCAGTCTGTGGCCATAGAACAGTGTCAGATCAGAGTCAGACCTTTCCAACACTAATGGCCACACTGCTGTGTCAGAAGCAAAAGGTGTTCAGGTCTTGTCTTTCCTCAGAACTCTCATTTGAAGGGTAAACCCCCAAGCCTGGCTGCACAGAGGACACTCACCATGTCTGTGTACTCCCTGTGGGCCTGCGTGGCTCTCCTCAGCAGGTCTGCTTTCTCCTGGTCCTGAGAACACACAGATCTGTTCAAGTTTTTCTGCAGAACAGAGAACCTCATTTTGGCTGCTCTCTAGGATGGAGGACATTTCTGCTTTGTGTGTCTGTATGAAACTCGTTTATATTTACTAGATTTAATTTTTACATCATTTTGTTTGGCAGCAGTACCTCATTCTGAAGAGTTCATCCACCAGTAGCCAAGGTTTGTTTGAGTAGCTGAACAGACTTACAAAGGACTTTTTGGTGGGCTTAGAAACATCCACATGTTTCCCAGGCTTTCAGTACATGTGATAGAAAAGCCAAACCAAGCCCCTGATGTGTAAAGATACTGCAAGCTATGGTTTAGCACAATATGGGGTGCAGCCCTCCTTAGCTGAAACCAGATGATGCAGTGTTAGCCAAATAAGCAGCTTTTCTCTTTTCTGGATTCCTCTTACTCCACTTCCTTGAGATGCTCACCGATTTGTCAGGGCTGTCCATGGATTGCACAAAGCTGAGGGAGGCCACAGAGGTGGAGCGGATGGTGTCGGTGCGGCCCAGGCGGAACATCCTCAGGGACGCGCTCTCGTACGTGGCACAGGCGTGGCCGTACATCCTGCCCAGGAGGAGAAAGCCACACGAGTCACTGTGCCCTGGGAGAGCCTTGTCTGTGCCACCCTTCTCCAGCTCACCTGTTTGAGTCTGTCAGTGAGGAGGCTGAGGAATGACCTAGGGGTGGTCTTACCTGTAGTATGCCAGCTGCAAGGCCAGCTGGATAAAAGCATCAGGGCTTATCTTCTCTGACTTGGGGAAACCTTTCCCAAATTGATGAAAGACCATGACTTTGATATCCAGATCTTCAACCATTCTACAAGGAAAGAAAGAGGAACTATTCATTTGTTGTTCATTCTTGTAACACAGAGGAATGGATTTGCTTTTGCGAGGCTGAGGGAACAGCCCATCTGGATCTGACCTATGCAGGGACAGAGAGCTCCAGCACACATAGATCTCTTTGGGCAGCACCACAAAGATAAGAAATTTTGGCCACTGCTGAAAATCTTCACCAGGTTAGATGGTCGTGTGTGTTTATTCTTAGCTAGATCCAGTAAAACCATGCTCTTTCTTGGCAAATGAGATGAATCAGTAATAACTCTTTTCTAGCACCTCTCTTCTTATTTCTGGCAGTGCTTTTCAGCTCAGCTCAATGCTGTTGAGCCCAGAATGACTGGGAAAACTCCCTGGCATCAGGTAGTAGGGAAAGCCTTATTTAAACCACTGACAGGCTCCAAAGGGGAACATGAATTAACTCCCTCAGTCACACACCCACTTCTCCACTGCTTCATACTCACATGTTGAGGTTTTGCTTTGCCTTCTCTATGTCATTCTTGATTTCTGGAGTGATGTTAAACCGCAGCTTTTTGGGCATTGGCAGAGGAACCGTGGATGATTTGCCCACCTCGGGTTTCTTCCTGTGCAGAGAAATGGTTCTGTTTGACCAGACCTTTGGCATGAGGCTCAGCTAGGAATGCCAGAGCCTGGATAGAAATGCACAGGAGATCTTCCCTAACACCTTGTGACACTGGTCACAGCCTGACAGACCCCTCACAGTGCCAATAAGGGATCTCCAAAGTTGAGGAAAAGCAGGGGCAGGACTCACGTGAACTCCACGATGTGATCCAGAAGAGCAACGATGGGTGGTCCTTCAGAGGGAGCATGCTCATATACCAGGCCACAGGAGCCATCCTCAGCAATGATAAACTGGAAAAGAAGCACGAGAGGACAGTGTTGAAAACAGACAGGCAATGTGTGAGGCAGAAGATATCCAGAGAGACCTCAGTGTCTCCCTGTCTGCATCAGAGCCTCGTGTCCTTGCACACTGAAAAGTCTCCTTTAGCAGGACAGCAGTGGAAGCCTTTCACGCAGGTGCAAGAAGATCTGAGAGCACTGTAACAGGTCTGCAAAATTCCCTGGATAAGGGTGTGCCTGACCTATTGGTGTGCCCAGTGCTTTGGCCATACAGAGAGGTTCAGTGGTTCTGATTTACTGAGATGCACCCACAGTACAGGAATAACACTGTCACATGCTGGCTTACCCTTACTTTTCGATCAGCTGGAACATCCTAACTTTATCCTCTTGGTGAAGAGTTCCAAATAGGAACAAAACAGCTGAAAACACCATGAAGAGTTCAGCAGGTGTGGAAGAGTCCTCTAAAGCACTGTTGCTACAATCTGCAAGTCAGGATGTACCAGCTAATGAAGAAAAAGCTCCAACAGCAGCTGCTGTTGAAGGATCTTGACAAGACTGAATGGAGAAGAGATCAGAGGGATGCTGTGGGATGGCAGTGTGTGTTTCAAAAAACAAAACAAAATGCCATTGGGCAGCTTCTGGCAGAATCAGGAGAAGTAACAAGCCTGGAGGAGATCCAAGGAACAGACCTCCCATCGTTTGGGCTGCCTCCGAGCAGACGAGACATTGTTCACCACAGGCAGAAAATTGATTTATAAGGAACACAAAGACCTGCTGCACTGAATGAACGTGGGCAGAGGCAGAAAAGAAACAAGTCCCTGAGGCAGCTACGAATGCTGGTGACTGCAGGGGGAACCACAGGATCTCACACCGTCAGCCACCACTCCTTGTCTCCCTTGTTTTTCCACTCTCTTGACATGAGAACCTTTCTTGCAAAAGGTTCCTGGGATTTTTTTGACTTTTGTAATCTCAGGAAACACCTCCAGAGCCACTTCTTCAGCACGTTGAGAGATCATTTCCTACCTGCAGGGTTTTGTCGAACCATCGGTTGCCGCTGTTGAGGCGGCTGCCGCCGCCGTGCAGCATCTGCGCGGCCACGCGGCTCTTGTAGATGTCCTCGGACACGCGGGGCATGGGCGCATCCAGGCACACGGTGCAGATGCTCTTCTCAATCGCACGCACAGACTCCTTGTTGGTCTTATCTGGGAGAGAAATGAACCGTGAGTAAGAGGGAGTTGTGTCATTGGAAGGAGAGAAGTTTGGAAGAGCGGGTTTGAAGGAAGCGGTGCGGGGTTCCCGCCGTACCTCAGTGGGGGTGTACACAGCTGTTCTATTAAAATTGCAGCCAGATGGGTTGTTATAGGTGTGAACATGCTGCGTTCACCCTCCTTTTTTTTCACTTCTCTTACATCCTACCCATTTACAAGGCAGCAAACTCTGGGATTTCATTAAACTTCACACTTTGAATCTGTACCTTCTAACCCCAAAATTATGATAGATTGCAATGATTGCTTCTTTAAGGTGGAAAGCTCATGTTATCTGTCCAAAATAAGCTTCCAAAAGAAAGAACTAAGCAGTGCACAGTGGAGAGGCTTGTTACTCAAGGATCTGCAGTGTTTGTTAGCACTTGTTTGTTAGGGGTTCTACAGACCTTTAATGAGGTTGTTGTAGGCTTTTGCCCAGCTGTTTCGGTGGTTGGTGGTGAGGATCCCAACAGGTTCTTTGTTTGTTTGGAGGGAAGTGTTCCAAATCTTTTCCAGCTGAATGAAGAGCTGGTCAGCAGTAAGGGGAGATCCATCACTGTTGTAAACATCCAGCTCAAAGAACTGAAGGTGAGAAGTGTGGACAAGGACACAGACAGAACATGAGAGAAGATAATTATTGTCCAGCCCCAGAAACCAGGAACAGCTCCTTTGAGAAGGTAAGACCTGACTGAAGAATTCAACTTGCAAGACTTTTGAAGGGCGCTCAGAATTGAGAGACCCAAGTCCAGCTTCCCTTGCAGGGCATAAATACAGTCCTGGTTTATGAAGCCATGGTAACAAGGACCAATGAGGAATTCCTGTTTCTGAGACTAAGCTGCAGTGGGAGGGTTTGTTATCCAATTTCCACTTTGAGTTTCCAGTTGCAGACATGGTCTCTGGGCTTTGAGAGACAGGAATTACAGGGACAAGAAACAGAGAAGGACAGTATTTTTCTGCCTCTAGACTGTTGCTTACATATGGCAATTCTGCCACTGGCCAAAGGGCATAAAGGGAGCAGGAACAAATCCCTAGTGAGGCAAACTTTGTGGGGAGAGATTTTTTTTTATTCCCTTTCCTCTGGGTAACAGCTAGCAAAAGAGACAACAAACCTTGGAAGCCCAGCAGTTGCCCTACCTGGAAGTTGTGAACAACTGTGATGTGTCTGGACTGCTTTTTGCCTTTGGCATAGTTGACAATGGAGTCCCGCTTGGGCCCGGGAATGCGGCAGGACGAGAGGATCTGGTAGTACTGGTTCATGCAGAGGGGCTTCCCACCCATGTACTCCACTGGAAGGGTCTCACTGGAGACACAGCAAGGTAAGGAGGAAGGAGAGAGAAAACGGATCAGTGGGAGCAGGCCTGTGCTCCCCACACAGGTCACAGGCTCAGCCCTGCAGCTGCACTCACTCACTCACTCACTCACTCACTCACTCACTCACTCACTCACTCACTCACTCACTCACTCCAGCAAAACCTAAAGGTGGTGGTGGCATAAAAAAGGTGCTGTCCTTCCCCATTCCTAGCAGCTTTCTTAGTACAGGCTACAAAAAATGTCTGTTTGCTGGTCTTTCATTTGGGAAGGGGGAGAAAACACTGTGCTTTCTGTGACACCAGAGAATCAGATATCTGCACCTACTCCACGGCTGTAGTTCTGAGTGACGAGTGTCTGCCGTGCTGATATGATTAATGAACTAGGCAGGGGCTCAGTCACTCCCTTCTGCAGTCATATTCCAACTACCCTGAACTTTGTCTACTGTTAATGTTGGTAAACATATTTTTGAACCTTAAATAAGGCATGTCCAGCAGAGATTTGCTGGTGACCACAAGAAAAAGGGTAAAGGAGGAACACACACAAATTTCTCTAGAGCTCATCCCATCTAGCTGCAAGAGGAGAAACACCAGGAACCCAAAATTAGAGACTCAAATTCCTGCTGCCTGAGCTGTAGCTTGTCCTGTGAGCAAACAGAAGTGCAGAGCTCCATGGGACTGTCAGTTGTGCTCACTCCCTCCCAGCACGTTCCCATACCAGTGAAAGCGTTAAGGTAAACAACGAACGTGAAGACAGAAGAGTAAGTTTTCTTTTTTCCACTGGAGGGGACTGGCAGTGAGCAGTGCTGGGGATTGCAGTATCTCTTTTCAAATATGTAATGTCATCTCTCGCCTTTCTATGTGGAAGGGAGATTTATGGACAAGACTCAGCCTCTCTGTGACATTAAGGAAGGTGTGAGCTCTCAGGAGGGTCAGTAACTCACTTGTCAATCATGCTCTTGAAATCCAGGATACCCTCGATCAGCTTGGCAGCAAACCTGGAAAAATACCAAATTAACAAGCTGAGATCAAGCACACTGTCTGGGGCTGAGAGATGAGCTGAGGAGGATTAGCAGAGCTGCTCTCTGCTCCTCAGAAAGCTCAGCCTTTCTGCCAAGCCCCTGTTGTGCCCATCTCTGGTTCACTGATACAGCCACTCTGGGCTGTGATTTGAGATTGCTGGATAGTCCTACCATGTGGCACTTTCTTTTTTTGTCTTACTATACAGCCATGGAACTCTGGACAGCTTTCAAGAGAGCTGGACTCAGTCATACATTCATGACCCTTTAACAGCAGTGTTTGCTACTGATGTGTTACTATTTATCACATCTAAGTTCTGATTGTCAGCATTAAAACAGCACCAAGAGAGGGGGATTTCTGCCCTTCCCTGGCCAGGGGCCACCTTAGAGTCTCAAGCCAAGATGCAACTGTTTCTCCCTGCAACCAAGACACCACTGCTGACTTGAGTTCCTACCCCAGTGAACATCCTGCTGCTAACACAACTCCAGAGAACCTTCCTCTGGCATCGAGGGCTTGGAAACAAAGCAGATGTGCAGCATGTGAACTCTGAGGTGTTGTGTTTACCAGGATCAACGTAAACACTGCCAATGCCAGCTCCCAGCAGGGCTGTGACAAGCCACATGAAGCTGCTTAGCTGGAAGTGAAAGGCTGGCCTTCTCTGACATGGGACTTCCCACCTGTCCCTGAAGGAAGGGGGCAGGAGGTCACTGGGGCAGGAGGTTGTGTTGGCTGAGTGAGGTGGTGCCAACATTTGCAGGCAGTATCCTTCAGATTGGCTCAGCCTACCCCATCCCTAGGAAAGATCAAAGGACACAACTCCAAGAACCTAAGGGTCTGTGAAATTAGACATTCTGCAAATGTCAGTTTTCAATGAAAATTTCTCAGCCTTACTGCAAAACATGAGGGAGACACCAGTGAAAGAGTCTGTGTTCTTTTCCAGAGAATGAACAGCCTGGAAGTAGAGTTTGGGCTTGAGGAGATGGGAGAGGTTGGTTGACTTGTTTTCAGCCAACAGTTTTGCCAGGTTAAGGGGTAAAAAACCACCACTTTCCAAATCTCCCTTCTACTTTTGGAAGCTTTAGTTTCAAGCTGCACTGTCAAATTTCTTTGTGCAGCCACAAACAACCCAAACACATTTAGACTGTATTTTATACAGGACCCCACCTTCTTAAGCAGCTGCTGAATTCCACTGGTTTGGCACTTGCAGTTCTCCAGATTATTTGGAAAACTTAAGAGTAAATAATATGACAGAGAGATTTCAAGACATTTGTGTACTCTTGCACTGTTGTAAGGCTAATCCTCTGCTCAGGTGTATTGGGGAGTGGGAGGGAGGATTTGTTCCCAGCCTCACTGATCCCCTGGCTGGTACTTTTTATATGCCAGGGCAGGGCAGTGCTGACTGGTAACTGTGGCAAAGGTAACCGTGTAAAGGTCAGTGCTAAAGTTTTGCAGGTGGATCCAACACACTCCTAGAGGTGGTTAAAAATTAAAGGTAGTCCACGAGGAAGAGAGGGCATGACAGGGTCTGAATGCAAGGAAAAGCTTGGGAGTGGAAAGTCTGGTCACTGTGAAGTTTCCCAGACCATGAATCACAATAGGGGACAGTCCCTGTCAGGCTCCCCATCCCTATAAACCAGACTCCAGAGGCATTTCTGGGTGATCTCCTTTATATACCT
This sequence comes from Cettia cetti, assembly GCA_013401135.1. Classification (NCBI taxonomy): domain Eukaryota; kingdom Metazoa; phylum Chordata; class Aves; order Passeriformes; family Sylviidae; genus Cettia; species Cettia cetti. Next base: position 60,366 of record VZUI01002940.1, read on the forward strand.
GGGCTACATTTTATGCCTCCTTTAACTATACACACAATCACAGTGCCTCCAATACGTCCTCACAATGTCTCCACCAGTGATGGGACCATTTTGCAGTGAAAATCTGTGCTTGAGCAAAGACCTAACATAGTTTCTCAGTCCTTGTTTAATACCTGAACCACTAGACTCTTTGGTTTTATCCCCTGATTAAATATTTAGTCTGGTGCAACCAGGAGTTTCCTTACAGCCTGGCAGCCTTGCCCTTACAGCACAGACAGCTCAGACCTGAGGACCACATTGTAATTACTCATTCCAAATATGCCTTAATACTCTCATCCCTGTTGAGCACAGAAAGCTCATCCCACCTATAACCTAAGGGAAGGTTGAAAAGGATTTTACCTGAGCTGACCTTGTCGATCCAGAAAATCCTGCTTAGGTAAAACCACACCTGGGCTGGAGTGGACCACAACTGGCAGGCGATATTCCAGGTAAGCTGTCTTCAGCCACCAGTCTGAGAGCTGGGATGGAGAAAGAAAACATGCAGGGAGCTGCAGCTGTCCAACCCAATCCTGGCTGATGGGTTTCAGCATCCTGCCCCCAGTTCTGTCCCACACTTTGCAAACAAAGTGGGCTTTGTACTATGCAGGTGGAAGGGGAAAGGAGGATTTGAGCAAGGCATGGGGGTGCTTTTGGTGCAGGGCTTCAGCAGAGGGTTTCCCTCAGCTTGAGAGAGCTACATGATACTGACAGGTTCAAGCCTTCAGCAGCCAGAGGCAGGGCCAGTGACTCCCTGTTCTGCCATAATCTCTCTGCTCAGCCAAATCCCGGTGAGGAGTTGGCACAGCCTGGGGAGATCAGCAGGAAACTCATCAGGAAGGCGATGCCATTAAAACACAGGTACCACTGGATGCAGCCAGGGCAGAGAAGAGATGCACATCAGCCCTCTACCCTCCCTCACCAGAGCTGGGGCCAGAGCCCTGACCTACCCAGTTCTCTGTTTTCCTGGCTCTTCTCTCCAGGCCTTTCTGCAGCCTCTCCCCGACGCCTCCCGGCTTGCGGAACTCATCCACCAGCTCCTGCGTGTGGCTCAGCTCCTCGGGGCTGACGATGGGCTGCAGGGCCAGCAGGTACCGGTCCAGGGTCTGCTGCAGTGGTGGCACGGGCAGGTGGGGCAGCGCTTCCTGGTGGAGCTGGAACCTGCCCGGGATCTTGTTTAGAGCTGTCTGCTTCAGCAGGCCACAGGGCCTGGCCTGCAAAGCACAGAGCAAATGTCGAGACAAAACTTCCCCCAGGTAGCCAAGAACTTGGATCTAGGAGTCTCCATCCCAGCCTCTCTGTGGGCACATGGGTGTCCCAGCCTGGGAGCAGAGCACGGCTGTGTGCTGGAGAGGGTGCAGGACATCCAGGAAAGCTGTGAAAGAGAAGCTCCATCTCCCAAGATACCTATTCCCAGCTCCTCAGAGAAAATGCTTCTGGGTTAATAACAAATCTCCCCACACTCTGGACACCTTCCAGCTGAGAGTCTCCATGTGACGGACAAAGTCAAACCCTTCCATCCCATAGTAAGTGGGAGGAAGGTTGTGAAAAAATAATCTTATGTACTGTCAGAAACTTTAATTATTTCTTATAAAAGCGTAAGGCTAAAAAGCAGAACCCTTGTGCCAAACCAAAGTACCCTTTTGGCTTTGAGGAGGCAGAATTTAGCTAAATTTGGGGCAGGAGTCTCTGTCTATTCAGGAAACTGTGGGTTATGCCAAAAGGCTCCCGTGATCCAGCTGGGTCATGGGGGAGCAAAAGCCTTAGAAAGCATCAACCACTTCCCTGGCTGGAGAAATATAACGGAGCAAACCCAAATGCTCACCAGAAAATCAACTCACCAGTTTTCCCCAAAAAGAGTAACAACATCCTTTTAGATGAACAGGGTTGGACATTCCTCAGCTTGAAGATGTTTCAACAGTACTCTCAAGGTTTCCAGTTCCCTCTGCACCTCCCTCTCCCATGGATCTACTGAATCAGACACTCCTGCAGGACTCTGGACTTTTGTCAGTGTACTGAGGATGCAAAGCCACTGAGAACATTCCCTTTGACTTCCTAAGCAGTGAGAAAACAGCTGTCCCCACACCTCCTCCCATGAGTCAAGCACAGAGAAGAAAGAGCTAAATCTACAAGATGACAAAGCCCCCCCAGAAACTGCCCTGTTTTAGGGCATTTGGGTCTTTGTGGGATCTGGAAAGAGCCGTGAGATTGAGGTTTGGAGAAGGAATGAGAAAAACAACAGGAGGAGGAATTACTGAAGCATAAAAGAAGAGTGGAACTGGGAGGAAAAGAAAGGTGTTGATCTCAGCAGCTTGGGCATACTGTACCTTCTCTGCTTGCTTCTGCTTCCTATCCATGGCTGGTAGGACAGAAAAGACCGTAAACCTCTCCCTCGGCCTGTCTGGGTCTCCTCTTCCACCTGACAATGTGCTGCCCATGCAGGGCGTCACCTCATTAGCCACTGCACGTGGCTGCTCCAATCAGAGGGCTCAGGGGCTGGCACAGCCCCCAGGGGACAGGAATTATCAAACCAGCGGGTTGCGACAACTGTCCTGAAGGTGCCCCTCTGGGCAGCTGATCAATACCTGGCTAGAGCCTCTCTCTGACCAAGCTCTGGGCTCCAGCTAGGGCAGAAATGGGGATGTTGTTCCTTCAGCCTTTGCCTGAAGCATGAAACCACCGTGGCTGTTGGGAGAGGTACCTGGACGTAAGGCAGGAGGGACCCCGGGTTATGTCCTGGAGGTGGCACCGTGGGCAGTACCTTTGTTGTCCTCACTCCCCTGACTGTGTGGTCATTATTGCAAGCTGAGATTTTGGGGAGTTATGGGTTGTCAACTCTTAAAAAAACCCAAACAACCAACCAAAAACTCTCCAGAGCAGGGCAATGACAGTACCATGCAGTCACAAGGAATATCAGTCCCTCCTTCATCTGTCTAATGAATTGAGGGGCAGACAAGCAGTCTGCATAGCTTGAATGATGATTCCAAAGCAAACAGCTGCAAATTTTCCATGGGGTAACAATAAAAATCCAAAAACAAACCCATGGAAGCCACTGTGTGTTAAAATGTGGAATGCATTTATCTTTCCTCTTTTCTGTCCCCTGCTTGTTTGGTTTGGGGTTAAACTCAAGGATTTGGTGGTAGGAGGAACAGTGACCAGAGCTGAGGAGGCAGCTGGCAGCAAACAGAGGGAACAGCCCAACCCTCCTCACGAGCAGCAGGAAAAGGAACACCAGTGGAGCAGGGTGTGCAGACAGGGCCAGCCTGCGGGCTGGCATCGCTGCCAAGCCATGTTCCAACACAGCAAAGAACCTTTTCCAGGGCCTGCAAGACTGGTGGGAAAGGAAATCCACTTGCTGGGGGGGCAGAAGGAATTTCATAGCTGATTCTTAGCACAGCCACAGCACTGAGTGTCAGGATGTCAGAGGTTTGTCTTTTATTTTTAAATCAGAATCTGGAGTGTCCCTTAAGCCCAGAGACAGCTGGCCCTGCCTGGTCCCTCAGTAACTGTGAGTGGATCCACACTGTAGCTGCTGTTCTGCTGCTGTGTCTCCTTCTCTTAGGACCCAAAAGGGATTGCAATGAGCAGTTCCCAAGCCTGGCAGGGGTCTGACAGCTCCTCTGCGTGTGCAGCAGGATGGGCACGTTGGGAGCCACCGATGCCATCTGCCTGGGCTTCCCTGGCCCCTCCCTGTCCAGCAGCCACCTTCCTGCTGTTCAGCCCCAACTGGACAGCTCAGTACAAGAGAGACAAGGCACTGCTGCAGAAGGTCCAGAGGAGGACATAAAGATAATTAAGGGACTTGAGTATCTGTCGTATGGGGAGAGTGAGAGGCTGTGTGAGTTCATCCTGTTTAATCTGAAGAGGAGGCTGACAGGGAATCTCTACAATCCATATAAATATCATCAAGGTGGGCGGCAAGAGGGTGGTGCCAGACGCTCTTCAGTGGTGCACAGTGACAGGAGAGGGAGTCATGCCCATAAACTAAAACACAAGTCTGCCCTCAACATGAAGAATAACTTTTTTACATTGAGGATGGCAGACCACTGTGCCCTAGTGCCCAGGGATGGCGTGGAGTCTCCCTATCTGGAAACATTCCAAACCCACCTGGACACCTTCCTGTGTCACCTGTCGCAGGTGACCCTGCGTTGGCAGGGGCGTTGGACAGGGTGATCTCCAGAGATCCATCCCTTGCAACCCTGGCAATTCTGGGATTGTCATCTCTATCCCGGAGAGCTTTACGCGTCCCGTGCACGCTGCCGCCAAGCACGGGAAGAAACCAGCGGGCCTGGGGGCCTGACTTCGGCAGGGTCCCTGTTCCACTCCCGGGGGAGGCGGCACCGCCGGGAGCCACCGTCTGCCCTGCCCCGGCTAAAGGCCCCGCACGGACCCGGGCTCGCCGCCCGCCCACCCACCCTGTACCCCGCACCCCGCACCCCGCACCCCGCACCCCGCACCCCGCACCCCGCACGGAGCAGAGACCCGCCCGACCGCCACCTCGCGCCCCGTCCCCAGCCGGTCCTGGCGGAGCCGCCCCTGCCGGTGTCGCTCTTACCGCAGCCCTGGCCACCAAGGCGAGCATAGCCCCGCAGCCCGGGCCCCGGGCCCGCCGCAAGGACACACCGGCCGCCGCCGCCGCTCCACCGCCCCGGGGCGGGGCCGCCGCGCCGCCATCTTGGAGTGGGGCGAATCCCGCGTGGCCATCTTTGAGAAGGGCAGTGATGCTTAGAGCGGAGAGAGCGCCGTGAACGGTGTCAGAGCCATGTTGCGGCCCTTTCTCCGCTGCCTTCTCCCGGAGATGGTGAAGAGGGTCCTCTGTCTTGCCCCTCCGCGCCTCCGCTCCCCTCCGCGCACACCCGTCCTTCCCCAGCGTGGGTAGGGAAGGCCGCGCCCTGCACAAACATGGCGGCGTGAGCACGACGGTGGCCGGCAGGGGCCGCTCCCCCCTGTGACAGCCGCGGGAAGGACGGGGCCGGGCGGCGTGCCCTGCTCAAAGATGGCCGCCGGCGGCTTCGGCCTGCGCGGAGGTGGGAGGTGAGGGGCGGCCGGGCCGGGCTGCGGGAAGATGGCAGAGAGCGAGCGGCGGACAGGTGAGGGGCGGCCGGGGGGCTCTGGGAACCACCGGCATGTGGGCTGCGCTTGGGGTCTCTCAGGGGCGCGCTCGGGGCCGGGGAGCTCCGGTACAAGGCCGCACGCTCCGGGGGTGCTGGGCTGAGGGCGCCGGGCCCGGGCTGCGGGGGGCGGCGGCAGCAGCGCCTGGCCCGCGGAGGGGAAGAGAGGGGTGGATTTGCTGAGGGTGTGAAGGACCTGGGGTCCCCGAGTCTTGGCACCACCCCAGGGCGAGGTGGGTGGTCGGGAATGAGCCTCTGGATCGGGGATCCCTGTGACCCCCAGCCCGCTTTTGTGACCGGTTCTCGTGCTGAGCCGGGTGGCCTTTGACTGCCCCTCCTCACACTGTGACACGAGCCTCAAAGTGCCTCCTCTGTCCAAGCTGGCTGACCCGCAGCACTCCCGTCTCTATCACACCAGCAGGCTTGGACTCCTATGCATTCATCCCAGAATACTGTAACCCCTGCAGCCCTCACTGTTTCCTTCCTTGAGTATTTCTGGTCTCCTCACCAAGAAGAATTGCACAAAGTGCGGGTCAGAAGTAGTGACGGAAAGAGATGAAAGGAGTTCTGTTAATGGCAAACACCCAGATCAGGACACCTGTACTGATGGACACATCAGTGTTTGCCTTTTCACATCACTGCTCAGGAGTTTTTCATTGTTCTCATGTTTTAAACTCTTAAAAAGCAAAACTCCATTGGTATGGTGCCAGTCGCTGTGAGTTGTGTGCTGAATTTTCAGAAGAGAGACACACGTGTCTTTAATTTAAATTCATCACATGTTCCTCTCATCCTCGTACCTGGAAGTTTTGCTGTAACTTCTGCAGGAAGGAACTGAACATTGCAACTTTCAGGGCAGGAGATTAGGCTGAATTTTTTCTGTGCATGGGGAATGTGAAAGGCAGAGCAATCCAATTACTGTCAAAGGTTGTATGACAAATCTATCTGTGTGGTTCCTGGGACTTTGGATTCCTTTTTATCTAATCTGCCTGCTAGAGAGCACTGTGGAAAAGGCTGCTGATGTTTCTGGATGTTGTTTTCTATGTAAATGCAGCTGATGATATTTTAAGGAGTTGGAGTATGGTGGTATTTGTTAGGGAGACAGTGCTTGAACTGCCTGGGTTGTGGACAGCAGTAGCTGGAGTGTGTCAGAGCAGCTGGTGCTGCATAAGTGCCTGCTGATTTTTTGGCATTAAAAAGGTGAACTGAGTGACTCTGACAGAATTCATAAATTGACATTAGTGCCCAGGTTCCTTTACAGTGTCAAAATGGGAAATGCATCTTTAATGATGAAAACAGACATAATGCTTCTTTCTGAAGGCTTGCAGTGTCCTTAGGGGGATGTTGGTAAGGAGGACTTGATGAGATTTCAGCCCAGTTGGGATGGATTTGTGTGTTTTGTATCTCCTGAGAAATAAAGCTCATTTCTAAGAAAGAGAAAGAGAAGATTTCTCCTTCTCCAGTGCCTCTGTTTTACCTCTTTTCTGCATCTCCCAGGTGCCTCTGAGGAGGTGGCTCCTCCTGTCCAGCAATGCTTCATCGTCCCCAAAAAGGAGATAAATGTGGTTTCTGACATGGCCAAGTGGAAGCGATCTCAGGTATGGCTCTGGGGACTGGGAAGACTGGGAAATGCTGCTGATCTTTTGGTGGCAGCCAGGTCTGGTGTGGGAACAGCCAGGGAGCAAAGGAGGTTTGGGCAGAGAATGGGAAATAATTGAATTTGTGTTTTACAGCAGAAAAGTTCATGCTTGTCTGTAGGAAAACTACTCAGCAGTAATGATTACTGCTCCCTCCCAACAAGCTGAAGGAGAAGCTGGTGACTGTTTCATCCTACCTGGCCTGTACTTTATAACCAAACTAGATTTACCCGGCCCTGTTTGAGCTCACTTTAAACATGATTCTGCTGCCTGGCCCTGGTAGCACCAGCCTGGGTTGGTTCCTTCCCGCTGTGCTGTTCTGGAAAGGACTCTACAGCTGAGCCCTTCAATTTCCTGGATAATTTTTGTTTACAGCCTGTGTGGATCTGGTAGAACAAGCAGGTTCTCCCCTCTCTGCCTTTGAGGGATTGGGGTGTTGGCCCAGACTTGTCCCACCTCTTAGGAGCAAATTCTTGCTTGATGACTGATGTGAAATGTCTTGAGAGAAGCTGAGGCTATAGCCAGGTGTCAAGAGAACCTCTGGGTGCAGCTTCCAGTTTAAGTCTCTTGGGTTTAAGGATTTGCTCCTGGTCAGGATTTTGATGCAGGGAGGGAGAAGTGGCAGCATGCTGCTGTGGAGCTGCACTGGAGATGATGCTTCCAAAGCAGCAAATTTAAAGAGGGGGGGAGTGAGGAGCCTGGGCTCTCTCCTGCTTCCCTGTCGTGGGCACAGGGGAAGAGTCCAAGGGGGAAAGGGAAGGTAACAGCACAGGTCTGGGAGGAGCAGTGCAGAGCAGGATGCCTGGGCACAGCTGAGACTCTGCACAACTGAGGAGTTTGAACTTGACCTGATAGGAGCTGAGGGAATGATTTTGGGGTCAGTGTAAGCATTTTTAGCATTCTCCTTTCTGTAGTTTTTGCAGCGATGCAATCACCACCTGCCTTCTGCTGCCAGGGCTGCCAAAAAGAGCAGTAATTTCACAGCAAGCCCTGCACCCCCGGGTGTCTCCAAGGAAGCAGTGTTGTGTGTTGGGGTGCAGGATGCTCCTGTGCTGTGTTTGTGCTCAGACAGACCCTGGGCTGTCCCTAAAGCTCTGCCCTGTCCGTGTGTTTGCAGGCGTACGCAGACTACATGGGCTTCATCCTCACTCTGAACGAAGGTGTCAGGGGCAAGAAGCTCACCTGTGAATACAAAGTTTCAGAGGTAGGAGAAGACTTTGGATCCCCTTGTTACTCCTTTCCTGCCTGTTTTTTTTGGGTGGGTTTTTTTTGGCTCTACAGTGAGTATTTCCTGGGTGAGGAATGAATTGGTAGCTTATCTGGGAGCCAAGGGAGAATGAATGTGGTTGGGCTATGGTTGGGGATGCAAACGTCAGGGTGCCATCCTCCCCTCAGGATGCAGAGACTCTGGATGTGCTTGGTGGATGGGAAACTGAGCAAGTGGGCTGAAGCTGGTGGGGAATCAGTAATGATTGTGATATTCCCTCCTGGTTGCAGGCAAAAGGCTGGGATGTCTGTACCGTTCCTGTTCCCCAAGTGGTTTTTCTGTAGGAAAATCTGTGGCCAAGCCACTTCTGTCCCTATCACTTCTCACGTCTCAGACTGTGTTAATTGCACCGATCACCTCAGCCCAGGCTGTAGCTAAGTTGTGCAAGCTCTGGTTTGACAGATGTGGCCTCAAGGTGTGTCACTGGCTGCACCTGCCTTGCCCAGGGTCCTGCTAAAAGTCCTGTGGCCTGCAGAGCTCACAGGGATGCTGGGTTGTGCTGGGAGATTTCAGCTAGGCTGGGAGGTTTAACCTGTGGATCCCCCCTTCCAAGGTGTTAAGCAGAAAGCACCTGATTTTCCCCTTGCATGAAAGTGGCTGTCACTTGTCCCTGCCTGCTGCCATAGCCAATTTTAATGGCTGTTCACCTTCTCAGGGCATAGTGGAGCCGGAGAGAAAGGGCAGGCACCCTCAGTGGTGTCACTGCTGCCTTGAGAGCTCTCTGGGTGCTGCCAATCCACAGAGCACATTGGCTGCCAGTTTTGCTTCCTTGTTGCACGCAGAATCCCCCACCCTTGGTCTGTGCTGCAATGAAGAGATTCTTGGATACATTTTTACTGATCACAGCTGTGCAAGAAAGCTGAGAGTGATGTATAAAGATGTAGGCAAAATGGGCAGCAGGCTGGGCCCTGTGTTTATAGCTTCATTCTGGTGTGGGAGGGCAGCAGATGATGGTGTTTAATCCAGTCTTCATCTTTGAAGTACTGTGTTGAGTCCAGCCTTTCCTTCTATGAGCCCGTATGTGAATGAGAAACTCCCCTGTAGTTCATGGAGGGGATCAGGGATAATGAGTCTCTCCCTAACAGGCTTTGTGCCCCCCTTTTGTTCCTTCAATTCAGTAGAAACTGCTGTCAAATGCTTCTCTTGCTTTCTGCTGTTTGCATTTCACCTTTGAGTTTTGTCTTTGTCATGATCTCGCTTGTTCCCAACCATTCACAGAGCACTTCTAGGGAAACAAAGCATTAAAAATGAACATAACGGGGGGGGGGGGGAAATACCCAGCCCTCTTCACAAACCCTTTGAGCTGTCAGGAAAAGCTGTACCAGGGCTGTGTCTGCAGAAGAGCCCTCTTGGAGTGAATAATTTCCATCCGTGGTCCCAGTCCAAGTAACAAACAAGAGACACAATCCCAACTGCTTGGGAAGTGGAAGGGAACAAATCTCATTCCCTGCACACTGAGGAGAGCAGAAGCCTGTGACTTGAGGCACAGGTGGAGCATCCCCAGGGTTGTCTTGTTGATGAGGTTGCTTGTTCACACAGGCTGCTTTGTAGATCAAACTGCTTATCTGTGCTTTTAAAGGCTCAGCCCCTCGTGGCCTCTTCTTGCATCTCTGCTCGGCTTTCTTCTCTTTTGCTGTACCTGCAACCGATGTGCTTTTGTGCCATCCCATCTTCCTCCCTGATCAAATGCCAGGGACACCTTCCTTTGGCAAATGACCTCCTGAAATCCTTTCTGCTGAATGCATATCCTCTCGGTGACTTACTGGTATTGTTTTGCCATGGAGTAAAAAATGGAGGTATGGTCTGTTGTGCTTTGAAAGAGGCAGCTTAGTGATTTCCAGAGAGTGTGTGTTGATACCAACCTTTCTGCTGGAGCAGGAGCTGGATCCTGTGGGGGCTGAGCCCCCTTGGAGACTTGCTGAGCTTGCTCTGCTGCTACTGACACATTGTGTGGAGCTGTCCAGGGTTTGCTGGAGGCATCTGACAGGCGCTGATAGCAGACTCTGGCACAGACACTGTGTCTGGCACAAGGTTGTGTGAGTGATAGGCTGTGACCTGCCTTCCCCTCCTGGAGGGAGTGCTTTCCATGTGGGGATCCATCAGCAACTTGCTAGGGCTGCAGCCTGGAGCAGTGACTTGAATCAGAGGAGCAGTGCAGTGAGGAGGACAAGGTTAATTTTTGCCATGCAAGGAGCAGACCTTCCCTTCAAACAGCCAAATGCACTGGAGGAAACTGGTTGGTCTTGTGGCTTGCTCTGCTTCCAGGAAGCAGATTTAGCAGCTCCCCATTCCAACAGAGCCTGAGGAGTCCAGAGGGGGAGAGTTGGTCGCCACGGGCAGCTTTGGCTGCCGTGATGCCTCCTCAGCACCTCTGTCTGCCTGGCCCCTGCTCTTGAGAGCTGCTGACAGGTCTGTGCTCTGTAGGAAGCCCTGTGGTTTGCCTTTGGGACCGGTGGCAGACTCAGGGTCAAGGAGATGCAAAATCAGCACAATGAGAAGAGCAAGGAGAGCGGGGGGGAGGCTGCCCTTGCTTTGATCACTGGAAAGGTAAAGCAAAAATAGAGCTTAAAAACCCAGCCAGGCAAAACAGGCTGCAGTGGTGCTGATGGCTGTGTTCCTATAAGCTCCTTTCTCCCTCACAGGGGTCAGCCCTGGATGTACAGGCTTCCTCTGCTGGACAATGGGAAGCTGCTTCTTTTAGTTACCCCCTTTTCAAAGGGCCTTGAGCCCAAAATGAGCTGCAGCTCTTTAATTATTTATTGATGTGGCTGAGCCGGCAGCTGGGTCCTGCTCTCCTGTGTTCAGTGGGGCTGGGCTTTTAATCCCTTTAAAGGCAGCGAGTGGGGAAGGGGAGGTTGGACTCTCTGCTCCCCAGGGAAGGAGCTGGTCCCTGCCAGCCATTTATCCAGGCAGCACCGAGTGCTCGTGGGGAGGGTTTGAAATACGGCAGCTGCTCATAATGAGCTGCTGGTGCTGGCGGATAAATCACCAGCACGATTTAATTATTTAATGCAACCCAGTGCTGGAGATGCTGTTGCTTAATTGGAGGGGAATGCAATAGTCAGGAAGGAGTAGGCCTGAGTCCAAACGGGGCCCAGTGCAATGGGAATGTGTTTGATTCCTACAGCATTTTGGGAGCAGGGAGCTGAAGCAGAGGGGGTTGTGCTGCTTCCATCCACTCGTATCTGGGGCACTGGCCTGTTAGTGCCTCCAGGGCCACCCAGAGCTTCAGGCTGTCTTGTCCCTTTTTTTGTGTTCTCGGTGTGCTCAGGTCTCGTCCCAGTCTCTTATCTGGCTCTGGCCAATGTCAAGGTCCTGGGGGTAGGAGGATCCCTCTCCTGCTTGTTCCCACTGGCTGATCCCACCATGTCCTTGGGATGGCTCCTCAGGAGTCACTGTCTGTGGGAGGCTGCATCTGCCATGAGACCCTTCCTCATGGGAACAACCTGCAGCTGGCTCAGTGGCAGCACAGCTCTGCCATGCCTGGCTCTGCCCACCCCCTTTGAGTGGCACTTCAAGGGCTGGAAACTTGCTGGGCTCTGCTGTTTCCTTGTCCTCCCAACAGCAGTGTGAAGAATTGAACCACAACCCAGGAGACCAGCCAGCTTCACACGGTCGATGCCTCCAGCAAAGTCAAACCAGCCGCTGCTGCTGCTGTCCTCTTTGTCCCCTTGAAGGAGGAATCCCCTCTTGAGACAGAGGAGCCTACATTGCCTGGGGCCTGGCCAGCTGCTGTGGTGGCTGATGGCTCTCCAGCTGCTTGGTGTAAGGCAGGGAGGATCCCAGAGCCTCTGGCAGGCTTGACCAGTTGTCAGCAGAGCCTTCTGAAACGGTCTGGAGCTGCTAAAAGTGCTGCCTGTGGTGTTGCCTCTTGGTATGGGGGGGTGTAGCTGTTCTCCAGCTATTTGGGCCAGGCATGGAGATGGTGTGCATTGGTCAGCTCTGGTCTGACAGCACAGCTGGAGACATTGTGCTGTGTCACCTGCTGCACCACTTTTCCTTCATAGTCATTCTCATACATCCTTTGTGGGTCCCTCACTTCCAGCACTGGGTGTGAGAAACATGGCAGTGGTCTTGCTGTTGTTGCTGTCTTGCCATCAGCTTTGTGTTTGAATTGAGACATTTCTCTGAGGGCTGAGAGCTTCTCATTCCTGCTCTGATGAGAGCCCTGCTGGACTAGCCAGGCTGCCTCTCCCCCTGGGTAGTTGTATTTTGCCACATGCAGTGGGTGTCCCTGGGCTGGAGCTGCCTGGTGGTCTGGCTGGTAGGAGTTTGAAGCAACACTAATCATGCTGAGAAGGTTGACTTGCTGTACAAACATGTCGTGGTTTAACAGCATCAACTGCTAATCCTGGCTCCTAAGAGACACTTCAGGACAATTATTAGAGCCTTGAGAAACGCCTTTAAATCACATCATCAGCCACTGGTGAGGATGCCTAGCACTGTATACATGCTATTCTTTATCCTAGGGGGAATGCAGGGCCCTTAAGATGTTGAGCCTGAGTTATGTGTTGGAGGTCCCTGAATTGTGTAGCACTTCCCTGCCTCTCAATCCTGTGAGGACTGTTCTACAGCTGAGAACTTGTTGTAGCTCTTCTCCAAGAGATTTTGGAGCACGGTGCTGTTACAGCTCGTGAAAGACTGTGTGGGCGATTGGGGAATCTGCCTCAGGCTGAGCTTTGTACTGGACTGCTCTCCTGCAGGGAAGAATGGTTTTTCTGTCCCCTCTGCATTTTGAGGAGGATTGGCATAGCCCATTTCCATGTGCCTCTCTTGGGAAGAATGGTGTGGGCTTTAGTGTCTCCCATCAAGGGGAGAGATGTCAGAGGCTGAGGGAATGCTCTGTTTTATGTCCCTGTGACCCTTCACCCTCTTGCTCTCTGTAGCCCATTGAAAAACTGGTGGCTCTGCTGAACACCCTCGACAGATGGATCGACGAAACCCCGCCTGTGGATCAACCTTCTCGCTTTGGGAACAAAGCCTTCAGGACCTGGTATGCCAAGCTAGACCAGGTGAGCGTGTCTGTGCTGTGCAGTGTTTCCTGCAGCTCCCACAGAAGGGCAGTGTGCCCAGCAGGGGTGGGAGAAGGGCTCTGTCACTGTGTGGCAGCCAAGCAGCTCACAGAGGAATCACTCAGATAAGCCTTGAAGGATCCACCTCTTCATACGCATCACTTACCCCGACTTGGTGCTATCTTTTCCTCTAGTGAGAACATATGGGCCATGTAAATGCACTTGGCTGGGTCTCCAAGTTCTGGATGAGTCACAAGGGCTGTCCAAGCCCAAGGAATTCCTTTGCACAGTAACTGCCCACTGTGTCACAAAATGAGAGAAAGATCAGGGAAAACTGCTCGAATTCCTGCAGCTAGAGCACTGGCCCTGCACCAAGCTCTGGGGGTGGCACAGCCCCAGTCCCAGCAGCAGTGGCCTTGCAGCTGCTCTAGTGATGCTTTTGTCCTGGAGATGGCTCAGTGGGTAACTGGTTCAATGTACTTGTGTGATGAGCCTTTTCTGTCCTACAGGATGTGTGTGGCCTGAACAGATCTCAGGACAAGCTCTATCTGACTTGTTCCATCTCTGGAGATGACTTCTCCAACAGGAGAATTTGCTCCTGTCTCCTGCTGCCTCCAGGCACTGCAGGGCACCATTGCAGCCCTCATGCTGTGACAGTATCTGAGCACAGGGTGCCTTGTCCCTGGGGACTGTGACAGATCTGTGCTCACCCTTGGGAGTCTCTTGTGTCTTTCAGGAGGCAGAAAAGTTGGTGTCAGCAGTGATTCCCAAGCATTTGGCTGATGCTGCCCCAGAAGTGGCTGTGTACCTGAAGGAGTCCGTGGGGAACTCCACCCGCATTGACTATGGCACAGGTACCTGCTCTGGCACACTGCCCAAGGCTGGGCTTGTCAGCAAGGAACCCTTTGGAGTTGGGTGCTGTATTTATTTAAATATATCATTACCACTATTTTTAGGGCCAGCTTGAAATGAACAGCTTCCTTTTAGGGCCCCTTCACCCCACTGCCCTGTGTGGGCTGTGACTGAGAGCTGGGGCTGGGAGCTGTGCTAGAGCTGTGACAGCCTTTCACATCTCATCCAAGGAAATGAGATGTTCTGGTATGAACTGTAGGACCTGCTTCACTGCATGCAGCAGTCCTGCAGCAGGCAGTTTAAAGGGATGAAATTGGAACTAGAGTGAGAATCATGTTTATGTTCAGTGGGAAGTATCCCCAGAGAGAAGTCATAATGGTCTGGTGGTCCCTGGAAGGAATCACTGCTTACAGAGGGACTTTGAAGGTAGGAGCACATGAGGAGATACTGAATTGCAGAGGAAGTAACCACACAGGGTTCAGTGACAACTAAATACAGAATTGTCTGCATGCTCTGCTCCTCTCTGGAGGATAGCTGTGTCCTCACCAAAAGGCAGGAGAGCAGGATGCTGTGAGTGCAAGAAAACATGACTTGGGTAGGGTGAGGAAGAGGAGGCCGTGGCTGAAGACTGAAGGATTGGAGGCTGTGCAGTGCTGGCTGCGGCTCACTGGCACCAGGGGGAGATGTTGTCCTTGGAAAGGCTGGATGGGGTTTGGTCGGCTCAGAGAAGGAAATTCAAGCTCTCCTGCCATCCCGTGTGTCCCAAACTAGGAGCCCGTGTCCCAGCTGACAGTGTCCAGACTTTGGGTGCATTTTGTTCCTACACTGGGAGCTGCACCTGTCCATAGTGTGGAGCTGCTGATCTTATATTCTCCCTTCTTCCGTAGTCCTTCCTACTAAAAGACATTTCTGGGTTTGCTGGTTGTTTCTTTTCCTTGCTGTTGGCTGGAGGGCCAAGCTGCAGATCCCAGTACCTTCTAGGACAGACTGTTCCTGACAGTATCATGGGATCTGCATCCTTCCAACACAGAGATATTTTTGTAGCAGGAGGAAATCTGTTTGCTTGCAGATGTGAGGTTGTCTTGCATCCCCCAAGCAGATGACTCTGCAGTGCTCCACTTCCCTTGCTGTGCCAAGCTCCTGGGAAAGTCCCTGCCTTGCTCCCAGCATGCCCAGTTGGAGCTGTTTCTCCTTAAGAAGTTCTTTTCTCTAAGTTAATCATCACCTTATGAATGTCTAGAAGGTATAATTTGGGTGAGTGCTGCAGGGGGATGAAATATTGTCAGCTCATGGCATTAACAGTGACAACAGGGTTGAGAGAGGACTGTGATTTCTGGAGAGCTGTTGTGATGCCCACAGAAAGGTTGTCCTGGGGGCCACAGACACCTGTGTCATGTCTCTTCCTGTCTTTTAACTCCAGGGCATGAAGCTGCATTTGCAGCCTTTCTCTGCTGCCTCTGCAAAATCGGTGTGCTCAGAGTGGATGACCAGATGGCCATTGTCTTCAAAGTGTTTAACAGGTGAGGTAATGGGAGGGGAAGGGCTGGAAGTATTGGGCTGTTTGGGGGGAAGGGTAGAATGGGAAAGCTGAAGACAATTTTAGACAAAATTAGGAGCAGATGTACTTTTTAATGGACTATACACTCACCCATTATAACTATCTCAAAAAGAGGTGATGGCCTCTTGTCTTCAGAGGCAGAGTGTCCTTCTGGAAAGTTAAGTGGAGCACAAATTACTGAACTCTTTGGGTGAGGCTCTGTGCTTTGTGATAGACAGGAATATCTGATCAGAGGATCTAACATCTCTTCAGGCATCAAAAATAAAAAATCTATGCAACTGGCAGGCCTCCACTGCTCCTCTAGATGTGTTTCCAGCCCAGGAGGTAGACTTGATAGTGATGAGACTGGTGGAATGGGTGTTTGGAGTCCAGAGATGTAATCCCAGCTGTATCACTGTTTGGTGGCATGGAAACAATTTCCTTCAATAGTACTTGCAGCTTTAATTTTCCACCTGAAAAGTGGAATAGTGATTGCTGTAAGGTAGCAAATTCTGTGCTCCTTTGGAAGTTGGTGAAGGGATGCAAAGTGTCAATGTTTTCAAATAACAGTGGGGATGAGGAAAGATCTGCATGATCATAAGACATTGCAGATAAAACAAACCCCTGCCACTGGATTTCTCTGTGCATTTGGTGTTCGGTACCATCAGGCTGCCTCCTATGGCAA
Organism: Cettia cetti; assembly: GCA_013401135.1. Classification (NCBI taxonomy): domain Eukaryota; kingdom Metazoa; phylum Chordata; class Aves; order Passeriformes; family Sylviidae; genus Cettia; species Cettia cetti. The sequence continues at coordinate 76,479 of VZUI01002940.1, forward strand.
GGGAGCTGAATATATATTCTGTCAAGTGTGCTGTATGTGGGGGTCCTGCTTACAAATGATAAATTGTGTCCTTTCCCTGACTGGTTGTTCTTGTCCTCACAAAAGTCCAAGACAGGAGAAGGCCTTGCCTTAACTCTTCCTGTTCTCTTTGGTCTCAGGTACCTGGAAGTGATGCGAAAACTGCAGAAAACCTACAGGATGGAACCTGCTGGCAGCCAGGGCGTGTGGGGCTTGGATGACTTCCAATTCCTGCCTTTCATATGGGGCAGTTCCCAGCTGATAGGTACTGTTAAAAATCTTCTTGTGTCCCAGGTTGCCCTCTGCCCCATTTGTCTAGGTTCTAAAGATGATGGGACTTGGGGCTGACTTTTAAATTCATATATGTCAGATTTGTATATAATACATAAGGAGAGCTTGGGGCTTGGGGCTTGGATTTTTTTTTTTTTTTTTTTTTTACCTCAGCTTTCCAAATAAAGCCAGCTGGGAGATGGAAGGCTTCCTTGTATAGTACTTCTGCCTTTATTGCAGTCACTGCTATGAAGCTTTTTTAAAGGACAGTCTTGGATTTGGTGCTAAAAATTGCAATTTCTGCTCTGGGGAATTTTGTCCCTGCAGAGGAACTGGAGGGGGAGATGAGATAGAAGGGAGCAACTCTGTTCTGCCTTTTGAAGAGCTCTGATGGGAGGGTTGTACTTCTGGGTGAGGGGCAGCACACCACCTGGTTGAACTTGGTCTCAGGAGGGGATTGCCATGTAGGTTACTTCCTGTTGTCTCTTAATATTTTTAGACCATCCAAGCCTGGAGCCTCGTCACTTTGTTGATGAGAAGGTGGTAAATGAAAACCATAAGGACTTCATGTTCCTGGAGTGCATCCTCTTCATTACAGAGGTGAGGAATGTAAGGTTTGTCCCACAGGGACGTTCTCTTGACATTAGATACTTCGCTCTGGCAGTGCTTTTATCTTCCTCCTTGCCTGTTTGTTTGCTGTCCTGGAACAGTCCACATGAACCATTGTTGCATGGCTGAGGTGTTCTCCTTGAGTGAGCTGAGACAGGGAGGTTGAGAAGAAAGAGTAATTAAGCTGGATGGGCTGTGGATTGTAGTTGAAGGGAGCTGTAACAAGTGCAAACAAATAACTGTGGATCTTCACTTGGATCAGTCAGTGGGAGCTCGGATGGAGGAGACTGGTTCCTGAGTAGATACACTAGGAAGATGAAATAGGAGCTGTGAAATGACTGGGCTTGCCAAGACAACCTCCCTTCCCTGCAGCCCTTGGGTGCTGCCTGGCAGCCCCGGGCCTCCCCTTGCTTAGGGCAGGCTCCCAAACCTCTGTGCTGCTCTGTCTCCTCCAGATTCTCCCAAAAGAGTTGTAAATGCACCTTATTTGTAACTGACCTAGAGCACAGGTGGGGCTGAGATTCCCCCAGCTGTCTGTGCTCTCAGGACTGTGTCTGCTCAGGCACTGCAGGACCCTTTGGAGAGGGGTGGGTGATCCTCAGCTTGTTGGCAGCCATGGGCAGTTTCTCAGTGAGGAAGCTCATGGCTTGCTGCCTGCAGCATCAGTGGAGGATTTGGCTGTGTTTCTCCCAGCTCCCTCTCCACAGTCTGGACAGGGAGAGCAAGAACTACCCGCTCTGTTGTGGTGAGGGATTTCTTGTCTCTGGCAAAAGGAAGTTGATGGGATTAATTTTGAAGGACAGAGTGCAGTTCTTCCCCTTTGTTCTGTTCACTTTCCCCCTTCCTTGCCTCTCTAATTTAGTGATTAGATGAGAAGGGAGGTTACAGACTATGAACTTAGCCTTTCATGTAGGAAATCTTCATAGGAGCCTTTGGCCCAAACCCCAGGAGGTGCTGTGTCAAATCCTGCTAAATCTGGTAGGGTTTGTTGGTACTCAGCACCTCACAGGGTTTAACCCTTAATGCCAAGATAAATCATACCATGGATAATAAAAAGAAGTGCTGGTGGAAGAGATCAAGATGAGGACAGGAAATCAGGAGCCAAGATGGTCGAAGATTTATTTTAGTTTAGGCCTCTTGTAATATCCAGACAGTGCACTGACCTGTTAAAAAACATACATCTCTTGAAATGTGTGTAGAAGATTCCGCAGTACCCACTTGACAGGTGAAGTTTAAAATATCCAGCACCATCCTGCTGCCTCAGGTCACTCTGCTTCTGCCTGCAGAAAGTCAGCTTTTTAGCAGGCTTTTCAAATAAGTGGTTTGAGTTCCTTTTCTGCACATTTGTTGTGAATCATGGAATTCAGCGTTTCTTCCGAGTTCCCCAGTGCCACCTGGTGGCAAGGAGCCCTCTTGGCCTTCCTGCCGTGAGCTGAAAGTGGCGACAGCAACCTGCATTACCCCATCCATGGTATATTCAGTGCACCTCCGTGCGGGTTCTGCTTCATTTTTATAAAGATTTTCCTTTTAAAACTTGCGGGTTTTTCCCTCCCAAGCACCCGGGAAGGCCGTGGCAGCCACTAGGGGGGGCGAGGCAGCCTCAGTGCCCTCCAAATGCTTTCTCTCCAAAATCAACAACAAAACAAAATAGCAGGAAAAAAAGATAGAAGGGATTAAATACCTTAATAAATGTACGTTATTATTTTCTTCTGAGCTCGTCTTCTGAAAACAGCTCTCCTTTAAAGGTGTTAAACGTGTAACAAACACCACAACAGTTTCCCTTAGTGGCTCTGGTACATCTTGCCAACATGGGAGCAGGTTTTGTTTCAGACTACAACTGAGGAAGGTTGTTTTCTGTCAACTGAGAGAATATTCTCTTGAGCAGATACTGTTCTCAGCCCCCAGGTGATGTTTCAGGAATATGAATGTATGCTGTTGTGGTGTTTGCCAGGTGTGTATTTAAACCTCAGGCTTTTAAAGCAGCAGCAAGATGATGTCCAGGCTGAACCCACCACGGCATCCTCCTTAGAGGAGTGCCCAGGCATGGCACTGAATCTTGCATGAGCTGATCTGATGTTGGGAAATCTGCAGGGTGGGTTTGGACCTGAACACGTGGTTCTGGAACAGGGTGAGGTTTGCAGAGCTGGCTGGGACTCAGCTATTCCTCTGCTGCTGCCTTTGCCTGCTGCCAAAGGGGTGTGTGTGCTATCTGAAGGTGTGAGGATGAGGAGGGTTTGGGAGCATCCCTGCGGTGCCCGCCGCCCAGGGGCTGTGGAGTACAGTGATGCAGGGCTGCCTGTGTGTGTGCAGAAGAGGGGAGCTGGATACACCCCAGCTGTTGTGGGGGATCAGTGCATTTGCCCAGATGCTCCTCCGAGAGCTAAGGGCAGGCAGCAGGAATTTCAGCTTCAATCTGGCTTCTAAATTTGGGAAGGGAGGGCTCGGGTTTCTGCTGGAAGGGAAGGAGCTGACAGGAAAGCACGGCCTCAGCCGTCCCCCTCCCCCCTGCACTGACAGAGGAACCATTTACAAAAGGCCGATTCTCTTGGGAACCGAGAGGCAGGAACGCCACGTCTGTGAGTAATTTCCTGCTCAATATGGCTGCTCTGACTCACTCCGTTCCCCTGGGGTCACTGCGGGACTGCAGCGCGCTCGCCGCCTCGCTCTCCCCCCAGCTCTCCCTCTTCGCCCTTTGTGGCTGGAAGGAGATTTTTTTGTTGTTGTTCCCCTTCTCATCCCTCTTATTTTATCCTCCCCAGCTTGAAACCATAGCCAAGCCATCCCTCGCTGGGAATCCTGGGTGAGGAGGGCCACAGTGGTGGCCGTGCCAGGCGTGAGCGTGGGACTGGCCAGCTGTGCCTGCCTCCTTGGTGCTCTCTGGCTTGGGATGGGAGAAGAGCACGGTGGTGGTGGCTGGTGCCAGCTGTGCCCCTGTGAAGGGCACTGACGCTGGGGGAAGGTTTGGTGTCAAAACTCAGGCAGCCAAACCCCCCGTGTGGGGAGGGGAGGCTCTGAGGCACCGCCTGGTGCAGAGCTCCCTGGCAGCCGCTGCTTTGGGTGCCTGCCGGTGCCAAACCCTGGTGCTGGGTAACGCGCCGGCGCTGCCGGGGAGCGCCGTGCTTTGTGTGTGTGCACGTTTCAGCTCATACCCACGAGGGAGGCGTGTGGCTGAGGGGACAGGGAGAGGCTCATCTGTCATCCTCCAGCTCACGGGAAGCTCCGAGGGGAGGTGGAGATGCACCCGTGCAGAGCCGCTTCCCCTGCTGCTCCAGCCCCAAGGGCAGCGGGTTTCAAGCACATCACCCTCCAAGCAGTGGGGTTTTTGAGGGTCCTCCCACCCTCTCCCTCTCTTTCTTTCTTTCTCTGCTGCAGGCTGGTGTCACACAGGCATTGCAGAAAGGCAGCAGCATTTTCCCAAAGTGCTTTGATTGGCCTTGCTTGCTTTTTTAGTGAGCAGAGAGGTTGTTTTGGAGGCGCTTTTCCCACCCTCTCTCCAGGCCTGTGCGTGCACAGAGGGAAGGGGTTAGTTGTTCGAGCCCCAGGTCGGGAATGAGAGTCCAAGAGATTCCTCTCTCCCCACGCTTCTCTTTAGTGGGAGCTTCGGCCTTGTGGTTTCTGATGTCATGGGAACTTCACTCAGTCAGAGTGGCTGTGTTGTATTTTTCTCCCTGAGGGTCTGTTTTTGTTCATGGAGGAGAAGGAGAGACAACTACCCAGGGAATCTACATGCAACTGCCCCTGATTGCAGCTTCCCTCCTGCCCTCCCTCCTCCAAACCCCTCGCCCTGGGAGGAGAAACAGTGGAGTATAAAAAAAAAGAAAAACAATTTAAAGCATCTGCTGCAAGCCAGCGGCTCACAGCTCTGGAGCTAGTTTGGAGAGCATGTTCCCTCTGCTCCTGCTTCCCCTAGAGCCCTCCTCAGCTACAGGCAGGTGTGGAGTGGGCTGTGGACACAGAGCTGCTGCCAACCTGCACTGCCCTCTGTATTCAGGGAAGGCAGCAACGGTTGTCGCTGCTGCTTGTTGTTGATCTGAATGGGGAATGAGTCATTTTCTTGGAAAGCCCAGCAGTGCTGCGCTGGGAGGTTTCTGGGTAGAATAGGAGCAGCGTTGAGCCAAGCTCTACTGGGGGGAGAACGGGACTTATGTGGGGCTTTTTTAATACAGTCATTAAAAGGGAGGTGTGCAGAGGGAGGTCTGATTAGGAAAGTGTGGCAGGAAAAGGCTTAATTTTATCAGGGAAGGAGGGGAGCTGGCTTGCCACGGCTTCATGTGATGTGGCCACAGCGGGAGGGAGCTCAGAGGGAGGGAGGGAAGATGCAGTGAGGTGGCTGCTGCGTGGGTCACTGGGCTTGGTGGGAATGTTTGCTTGGAGAGAGTGTGAGCATGAGTCACTGCTGGTGCATGAGCTTCCTGGCTGGCCCAGCTCCCTCAGCCCTGTGCTTGGGTCTCTTTCAGATGAAGACAGGCCCCTTTGCCGAGCACTCCAACCAGCTCTGGAACATCAGTGCTGTGCCCTCCTGGTCCAAGGTCAACCAGGGCCTTATCCGCATGTACAAGGCCGAGGTGAGTGCTGTGGGCAGGGGGAGGCTGCTTGGCCACACACCTGCTTTCTTCCACAGCATCATGGGTTGGCTCTTGTGCTGCTCCAGGTGTGGGAACCCCATCACAACAATTTGTTACTCCTTGCTGACTCTGGCTTGGGAGCCCTTGGCCATTCAGGTGCTGCTGGCTTGAAGGAAGCTCCTGCCTCGTGTTTGCCCCAAAACCAATCACAAAGTGGCCATTCCTTGCAAACATGACTTCTGCCATGTCTTGTCTTACCACAGAGCAAGTGCAGATCTCCAGATTAGGGCCAATGTCTTGACCTGCTTGTTCTTCTGGTTCACCACTATTTTACCAGCTAGAGGAGACTTATTTTAAATTACCATCCCATGTTTTAAGAGCCCCAGAGCAGGCTGAACACCTCCTACTGATTTACCCTTTCTACAAGCCCCATCCATGCAATGTGCCAGCCCAGTGAGACCACCTCTCTGGTTTGGCCACCCTCTGCCCACCAGCTCTGCTGGTGCGTCCCCAGGCTTTCCTGGTGAACCTTGACCTGGAGAACTGGGCAGTTTTGGCTCTCCTTTATCTTCCTTCCTGCTCAAACTAACCCTGGGCTTGAGGAAGCAGGACAGGAACCGCCACATCTGGGCCTCTGGAGGGAACAGTGTTGGCTCTGCAGGAGCCACTGGCTGCACTAAAGCACTGGATGGTGCAACTCCCTGCTGTCCTCCGGTGGGGACCCGTAGTGCCTGAAAGAGTTAATCCCACACCCTGCAGTGCTGCTGGTGTCAGCCATGCTGCTGTTGGGAGCTGGGACAAGCTCCTGTTGCTGGGACACACAGCTCTGCAGGCAGCTCTGCTCAGGCCCAGCACAAAGGGGTTAACTGTGCCGAACGGCCGCTCCCTCCCCCAGCCCTTCCTCTGCACTGCACATCCTGTGTTTAGGTTCCAGGCCACATACCTCTCTAATCTGTGAGGTGTCACTCCCAGGCCCGCTGGCTCCTTCCGCCCCCAGCTCAGTTTTCCTCCCAGTCTCCAAAGAGAAGGGGGCCTGGGGGCTGAGCCCCTCCCCTGGCTGCTCCTGGGAGGGGTGCCCCGGGCTGCTCCTTGGGGAGGGGGGCTGTCCCTGGGCTGCAGCTCTGTCACAGGGGCTGGAGACACTGCCTGCTGGAAAACCCTGAGCTGTGAGAGCTGAGGGGTCTGAAGGGAAGACCACAGCACTGTGAGTGCCTTTAAAGTGAAACGTGAGTCTCCTAAAACCTAAAGCTTCAGTGTGGTCTGTTGCTGCCTCAACAGCCCTGCTGTGGTCCTTCCTTTCCTTTGGATCAGTTCCTTCACAAGCTGGGTGCTCCCATGGAGTCCCACATTCTCCAGGATGTTCAGGTGCTCCTGCCCGGTACCCCACATGCCCTGGGCCATGCACGTGGCTGGAGGAGCTTGGCAGTGATGAGCCCACAGTGCAGTGCTCACATTCAGTGATGTCTTGGGGCCACTGTGTGCTGGCAGATTTAGCTGTTCCTTGGCTGGAGAGAGCACAGCTTGGGGATTCTCTAGAGACTGGGAGATTCTTTGGCTCTTCTACGTGCACCCAAGACGTGGTCTTTTCTGAAGGCCTTAGTCTGTTTTGAGTAGCAAGTGACTTTCTGTGTGAAAAGGCTTGATCCAGATTCTAGGTTTCTAGAAATATCTGATAGCTGTGTCAAGGGGAGAATGCAAAAACTGCTAGGAAGGGTAATGGTATTAATTTAGGCTAAAGTGTAAAAAACATAGAGTCAACCAAAGAGTTTTAAATTTAGGTTTTTTTCCTCAAATAGTATTTGTAGGTCTTAAAGGACTAATCCTAAAAACATGATCCTTGCGCAATGTTGTCCTCTCTTGCCATGGCATGGAAGCTGTGTTCACCTGACTAGGCAGAGGAGAGGGGCACGCCTGCTCAGGGGTCCTCAGGGTTCTTTACAATGGATATATTATCTCTTTAGATATAATCTGTTCTGGGGAGTTTCCTACCCTGAGTTCCTGCCTGGCTCGGGAGATGACAGGGCTGTGAATGTGGACATGGCAGCATGGCTGGGCAGAGCTTTCAGTAATGGTGTGCCTGGCCCTGCAGGTTACACAAACATTTGCTACTAGATGATCTCTCAGACTGATTTTCTGGGAATGACACAAGGTTAGGAGTCGCTTAACCTTCATCCTTTGCAAACTGAATCCATCTGGGTGTCTCAGGCCAGGCACAAAGTTACTGCTGGAGATCTTGTCTCTTCTGCTGGCTCCCAGCATATTTCTGCTCTCTGTGTAGCCTTCACCAGTGCAGTCTTTCTGCATTTAGCCATTGCCAGCATTAGCAGAAGGGAAGTCAGCAACACCCCTCAAGTGCTGACATGGGTCTTTGTGCAGCTCAAGGCAGGCAGCTTCTGTGGCAGAGCCTGGGGCGTGTGATGGCAAAGAGAGGGAAGTTTTGGGGTTGTGGTGTCACTTTGTCTAACTGGCAAAGTGAGAGCAAGATTTCAGGTTTTGTTTGTTTTCCCCTCCCTTCTCCCTGCCCCTCTCATCACCCATTGCAATTAGATCAGGTGAAATCAGACACTCAGCTGGAGGCTGGAGCTCTGTAACACACCTGGGGTGGCTGAGGTGTGCTGGGTGTGGGACTGCGCTGACCAGGACCAGGACTGAGTGGAGGCAGCAGCAGAGGATGGGGTCACTTACTGGAAACAGACCAGGAGAAATCCCACTTGCTGGGAATGGGGCAGCTCCCAGACATAGTTCATCAAAAAAGCACTCCAAAGGCTTTATCTCTTCTCTGTCTCCTCTATGGGATGAGTTCAGACAGCTGACAGAAAGCTCAGGTGTGTCTGTGTGTCCAGGAGCTGTGGTCTGGATCCAGGCACTCCAGGGTGGATGAGCAGTGGACTGAAGACAGTGTGTCTTCAGCTCTGTGTGTTTATGAAATCCCAAATGTGTCTATTTATAATATAATGGGTGAAGATGTGTTTGCTTGAAAGTCCACGGGCTTTTCTTATTCTCTCCATCAAAGGCAAGTGAAGAAGTTGACAGAATAGAGTGTGGTTAAAGCAGCAGCCTTGATGTTTTTCCCCTGAGCCTGCTTTTGAGTCTCCTGACCTTTCCTTCTCTGCAGTCAGTCAGGAAATACTTTCCATTGTAACTAATCTAGTCCCAGTTCCATCTTTAAAGGTTGGACTTGGTGCATTAATCTATTCCCCAGTTGAGTCCCAAGCAGACATTCAGTGCCATCAAGATGGTGGCAAGAAGAACTAAGCCTGAAATTGCACTAGTGTTGGGTACAGCTTCATCCACAGTTGATGCAAGGAAGGCCCTTTTGCTTGGTTCCTCTGATAATCCAGTAAATTTGTGCTGGTCCTTCTGGACAGAGGAGGAGAAACTTGTCTCTTCTTGAGCTGGTGATGTGTTACACGGAATGGATACCCCTTCTTCCCTCTGGTGGTAAAGTCTCTTCATCTGGAGTCCAAACCAGTCTGGTCTTCCTTGGGAATCCTTTGAGCTAATTGGGCTGACATTCCTAGCTGTCAGCATCTCCAATGTTCATTTCTCTCTGCTCTCCCCTCATGTCTGTATTAGCCAGCCCTGCTTCCTCTGAGGGTTTGTCTAAGTGGTTGTGTGGAGAGACAGCAGCAGCTCAGAGCATTAGGAAGCTTTGAAGGTGACGTGCCCTGATGCTTGCTGGACTTCTCCTTGGTGCCTTGCCATGGAGATTTGTGGTTTTCTGCCTGGCTATTATTCCCCAGGAGTGGATACAGCCATGCTGTACTTTCACCACCTCCAAACTTGTTTGGCTCCATTGTGCTTGTGCTTGGAACCAGTTGCCTGATGCCTGGCTCCAAAGGGATTACTGTAGGCCTGGGCTTCTGAGCACAAATCCTCCTGTTTGCCCATGACAACAGCACAAGGGCAGGGTGTCTGTGCCCGAGTCCAGCCTTGGAGTGAGAGCTGTCTGCAGCACAGCTTCCTCCCCAGCCCCAGAGTCTCCCCTGCTGCAGCGAGTCCAGTTTGGCCATGGAGAGTACAAGACTCCTTCCTATGGAGAGTTGTAACCACATCAGGGCTGGTGAACATGCATTGCTGAGCTCTGTGTGATGGAATTGAGCCTGCTCTGTGCCCTCCATGAGGTTTGGGCAGTCTGAGTCTGCAGTGACTCAAAAAACAGGGCTCTGAGTGGCTCTGCCAGGCAAGTGCTGGCAAACTCTGATGTGACTCTTATTGACAATAGTCCATGACCTTCTTGCCATTGGACTGGTGAGTAGAAGGGGCTGTGCCCTTGCAGCCCTGCTCACCCTATGCAGAGCTGCAGGAAGTAGCTCTGAGCTAATCTGCTTTGTAGTGGATCTATGTGACTGACCCACGATCCATTACTCTTCAATGGGAGGTGGGAATTTCAGGGGTGAAGAGTTGTTGGAAATAGGATCATATCTTAAACTAGGGCTGCAAAATCACTGGTGCTTGTCCATCAAAGACCTGAGAGTCTGGAATGCAGTTTGAGCAGTGCCTTGCAGCTACAGAATGGTGCCTCAAACCCAGAGTGTGGGCACTGGCCTTGGAGGGGAGAGTCTCTCTGCCCTGGGGGATTCTGCAGTTCTCAGTGTTTGTAGGGTGAAGCTACAAAGACATCAGCTCGAGCAAGGAGAGTGGTGAGGGAGAAAGCTGCTGACATAGGCATGCTGCTTCTGCTCATGCTTCAGGCCTTCCCATACTGAATTTCAGTAAGAAAAATACTCTGACTGAAGGAAAGGGGATGGGGTTATGAAGTGCTACTGGCCTGAGAAGCCTGATTGGAATGTGGGGTGGGGGGAGACACGGGGCTGATCCTTTGCCTTTGTCTGAGCTGAGTGGCCCCGAACTTGTTGCCTCCTGACCCTGAGGGAAGGATGTGGCTCAGGCTGTGTGTGTAAGGTGGAAATGTCTCCTGAATTCACCTCTCTTTATCTCCCCTCCTGCAGTGCCTGGAGAAGTTTCCTGTGATCCAGCACTTTAAGTTCGGCAGCCTGCTCCCCATCCAGCCTGTGACGTCTTAAAGAGACCGCAGGAGGAGCCGAGGAGGCAGCGGAGGCACAGCACGGCGCTCTTCCTCCTCCCCTCACCCCTCCTCACCTCTCAGCCCATCCATTCCTGCACATCCTCATCGGCAACCACAGATCCAAAGCACTCGCTGGCCTGGCACGGGAGATGGGACCTGGAGCAGCTCCTCCTGCACGTCCTCACCCTGGGGACGTCCGGCCAGCGGCCGAGCCGGGGCTGTGCTGCTCCGCTGTGCCGCATCCACGCGACTGCCGGGGATGGGGATGGCTCTGAGCAGGGGCTGCAGCAAAGGCCTCTGCTCAGCTTCCCAAGAGAAAGGGGTGTGGAGGGGAGGAAGGCACGTGTGTATGTGTTGGGCAGTGGTAACTGCAATTTCCCTTTTGAATTTCATTGGAGTTTCCTGTTGCTGTTTGCTTTGGGAAACCACTGTGCGGGGCGAGGTGTGAGCCTGCGTGTGTCTGTAGCAGCCAGCTCTGCCTGCACTGGAGGTCTGAAATGGGAAAAGGGAGTTGTGGGGAGTGTCTGTGGGTTGTGAAAGCCCAGGGTAGCATCTCTCCCTTTTTCTGGGTAAGGAAAGCACCCTCCCTCCACCTCTTTTGCAAGGTTTCCTGGGTCTTCCTTTCCCACTAGCACCTCTTCTCTTGGGTGGGAGCTGGGAGCCTTCTGGGCTGTGGGAGACTGAGCTGGCTCTGGAGCTGGAGACAAGGTCCCTGGAGGGACCCAGCTCTGTGGGAACAGCTATGCAAAGACACTGCTCAGGCTCCCTCGTAACTGGCACAAACCCTGACACATTCACACATGCATAACTGGGTCCAAGCTGCCCTCTGCACTCCCTGTGCTTTGCTGCCCTGGGGCTGGGCTGGCCTCAGTGGCACAAGGTGACCGTGGTTGCTCCTGCTTGGTCATAAATTGTAGTGACACCCCCATAGCAAAGGGATTTCCCCATGAAGCAGCAGGATCCCCAGCTCTTCAAGGGGGACATCCCTGGAGCACAGGCAGCATGAGGGGGCAGCATGCAGCTTCTCATGCATTTATATACTCGTGCTGGAAACAAAAAGCGTAAATAGCCCAGGACAGCAGGTTCTACCTGGAGAAAGCTCTCTCCCATTGTCCTTCCCTGCTGCTGTTGCTGTGCTGGACCTCAGGCAGGGGGACCATGCTTGCAGTGCCACCAGCAGCAGTGTGTTGAAGGTGGGTGGTCCGGATTACACCAGCAGTATCACTGGAGGGCAGAAAGGGCTGGTGCTGTTTTTGAGGTGAGCTGCCTGTCCACAGGTCATGACCAAGGTGGTGCAAAGCTTTGCAGCTGCAGTGGGGATGTTCTTGGGGTTCCCAGGCTGGGTGTGGCAGGGACAGAGGTCTGGACTGGTGTTTGCTGGGGATCAGGAGCAGCAGGAATCCTTCCTCTGGCATTCCTGCAGACCATGAAGGGGCTGCCCCCAACCAGGCTGCTCAGCTTTTGCTGCTGCACTGCTTTACTACTGGGGTGGGAGGAGGAAACCTGGTTGTGATTTTTTTTCTCTTTTTTTGAGTATTTTTTTCATTATTTTAACAGACCTACTCACTCCCTCTTGTAGAGGTTCTTGCAGGCACCCAGGGGAAGGAGAGTAAGAAAAGAGTCGAAGTTAAGAGGTGGTGAAATATCCACAGAGCTGAAGCAGAGCTTTACGGCACTGTTGCTGTCCTGTCTGCTCCTGGCTTGGCCCTGGGCAGGGGGTGAGGGACAAGGAGCTTTTGACCTGCCTGAAATAACTCTATAAATTTGTATTTTAAATGAAAATGGAAGGCTGGGGTTAAGTATTGTTTTACTCCTAAATGGGATGTGTTTTGTCTTGGCTTTCCAAATGGATCCACTCCTGGAATGTTGCTGGAGATCTGTGTGCTTGCTGGGAGTTGATGAGTCCATCTTCAGTGGAGCAGCCTGTGCCTGGAGCAGACACTCATGGTGTCTCCACCTGTGTCACATTGCTGTGTCTTTTGGCAGCTGTCCCCATACTCTAAATGACTGTGCAGCATCTGGCCAGCAATGGCTGAGCAAAAGCCTCTGGTTTTTCTTTATTTGCCCAAGGGTCAGGAAAACATCTCTCCAGGTTGTCTTGTGGAAATGAGGCTTCCACACAAAAGGATGGGTGGAACTTTTGACATTGATACATGGGAGGACTCCAGGAATGTGGAATACAGCACCAAAAAAGGGTGGAGAGGTGCTTCCTTCCCCTGCAGCTGCATCATTGCTCCCTAGGACAGTGGCCCTGGGCTTGGGACCTGCGGAGGTGGTGGGAGGACGGTCTCACACAGCTCTGTGTTTGTTGCTTGCCCGAGTCTGCACATCTATCCTGCTGAGGATTTTGGGATGTCAATCAGTTGATTCTCGTTTGAGTCTTATCAGCCTGCTTGGGATGTGCCCCCATCACGTGGCAGCCACTTGCTTTGCCTCCCTGCTGCTCCCAGTGACATCTCCCACGGGCTCAGCCCCTCTGCCCACGCGCGTGGCAGCACCCAGGGCCGCTCTGTGTCCGAAGCAGCACTTCCCACCTGCCCCCGTGTTGTAGGTTTAATTAAAGTTTCTGTGTTTTGCACTGGTGACTGTGTTGGTCTCTCTCAGACTGGGTTTGCTCCTGCTTTGGGAGCAGAGCCAGCAAAGCCAATGGCCGGAGCCTGCGGCGTGGGGAAGAGCCTTGTGGACGCACTTGCCACATCGGTGGTTGACCTCGTGCTTGCACTAAAATTTTGTTATTTAACTGCATGATCAACTACATCCGGTCTGTCTTTGTGTCCTTACAAGGTGTCTTTCTGTTGTATTGTATGGTTTATTTATTAACTTTTTTTCTGTGTCCATCCCCCATCCCATCTGGCATTTGGCAGGTAGGTGATGTGCAAAGCCTGATCCCAGGCCAGCAAATACCTCTTGAAGATCACAGACTCTCAGAACTAAAGGATGTTTGAGCCTTGTTTCTGAGGCAGGGTGAGAACTGGAAGCTTTTTCTTCAGATGTTTTTCCTGTCCTGCTGTAGGAGCTGACTCAGGACTTCCAGCATCAGTGTAGTTCAGCAGCTTTGTTGGACTTATAATAGACCTGGATTAAATTAAACCTGGACCTTCTCACAAGTGGTTGGAGGTAGCGTAGCTGTGCTTAGCAAATGCTCCTTGTCTCTGGGTTACATCTTCTCCATCAACACAGGCCAACTGTGTGAGCGCGTGTTGCTAAAAGCGGCAGCGGCGTGGAGGGGTGGATGGAGAGCAGAAATGTCATCTTGGATCACAAATGTTGTCTTTGAAGGCTCTTGAATTCGTCTTGAACGTGTCCCTCGGCGAACATGACGCGCAGTGAAGGGGAAGCAGACGTAGCGTGGGTTTCTGGCCATCTTCCCCCTCAGCCCACTGACCAAGCCATTTTTTTTGTTTTAATTCAGTTTTCAGAGCTGGATCTTTGGGGTTACCATACGTAGGCCAGTTCACGTTGCTATTTAACAGCTGCTGCCTTTGCACAGGGTGCATTTTGTGAGTCGCTGTCAGCCTTGCCCTGTCTGTTCCTTCAAGCTCTCCTTTGTAAGTGATCGCTCCTGGCAGCCAGTGATGAAGTAAGAGTTGAGTGAAGCATCACGTGGAGATAGAAGTAACAGAATAAAAAAATCGAATACTTGATGTCATTGTTGCTGTATTAACTTGTCCCTGGTGTGTGGCTCAGTTCCACCGTGCAGTGCTGGGGTCCTGCAAGTGGATAAACAAAGCAGCCCCCACAGCAGGACCTGCAAAACCTGAGCGGGCGCTTGCCAAGATGAAGATAAACTTCGTCCCCCAAGGACTGGTGCTGAACCACACAAGAGCCCTGGACTCTACACTGTGTTCCTGCAACTGCACTGGCTTCCTCAGAGAGGGAAGGAGGCAGAAGTGGGTTGGAGGAGGTGAAACTGGTTGTTAATGATAACTACCAAAGTACCCTGGACTCTCCTGCTGCCAAGTGCTGGTGGAAACCTTGTACAGTTGAGAAGCTCACAAGAGTCTTCTTGCTGCTTCAACAAGGACTCTCCTGGCTCAGATGTAGAATTTAACAGGGCTTTTGGAGGTCATTTCATGCTTTAATGGCCAAGAGGAGATATCTTCATCCTTTAACTTTGCTTCCCCTTTGGTGGATGAGCACTCTTGCCATTGACATTGGAGAAACTCCTTGAACATCATGGGGACGCACAGGGTCTTGTAAAATTGTGACAAACTTCAAACTAGGATGAGCCAAATTGAAAAAGGCCACATTCAGCGAGGGCTGAACCGTTACGGGCATCATCAGCTTGGAGATAGGCTTGTTCTGAGGAGCACAGGGCTGTAAGTAGGTTTTGGAGGTTTGAAAAGGCTTTCAGGGGGTGGAGTGGTTGCTTCTGCTTGCTATAAAAAGCCTGGGCTTGGGAATGTCTACATGGGCCGGCTCTAAGCAGGGCATTAATGCAGTTGTCGCTAAAATTGGAACGAGTCCCTCCCCATGTTCCCAGTTGCAACTGTAACACAGATAATAAATAACATCAAAATCCCACTTTAGAAATTGGGCTCTTTAATGCTTGGTATGGTCACACCCATGGAAACAGGAGTGGAGTCCTGTAGGAGTGGCACTGCAGGGCCGACCCAACGGGCACTGAGGTGTGGGGTCAAGTCTTCCTGAGCACATTTTCCTTCCTTTTAGAAAGTAGATTAAGGTTTTGCTGACCCTGTAAATGGAGGAAGGAGAGAAAACAGAGGATCAGTTCTTTATTGCTTCTCCTGTGTTTTGAGGCACCTGGGAGAGATAATCTCAAGCAGACTGCACTGCACAAGTCAAGGTACCCAGATTTTCCATTTTCCTCCCGGTTTTATGTGTGAAAATGAGGGGTTTTTTGAAATGGTGAAGAATGTGATGCTGGACAGCAGCACCATGCTCCAACAGCTGTTGGGTGGACACAGCACTTTGGTCTTCAAGTGCTGATGCTGCTAAAGGCTATCTGTGTTGTACAGATAGCTACAAAAGCAAAGCATGACAATGTTCCTAAGAGTTTATGTGTCCTATGATGATACAAACTATAGAGAAATGACTGGTGTGGTTAAACATTCCAGCTAGATTGTAGGATATGGGAGTATATTCTTGATAATTATCAAGTACTTGCTGATCACTGGGAGTGACTGCTCTGCAAAGGGCCTAGCTTTTCCATGTTTAGAGCATATACCTTTAAAAATATTAGTTTAGGTATTACATACCCCCTTTGAAAAAACTCCCTTGTAGGCGAGAATAAAACTTACAAAAAGGCTGTTACAGAGATCATCAACTCTCTATTAGATAGCTTGGAATATGCTCCACTAGCACCAGAGTTTAGTCTTCTCCAAATTACTGTAGAGGATTTGACTGTATCTTGCTGATCCATCCACATTTTAATTTCCTCTGCACGGATACATATTGCAGGATGCTGGAAATCCCCAAGCCCACTGGAGCTGCAAGACTGGATGTTTCATCCTGTAACACCAATAAAATGTTAATGCATACTAATAGCAACAGCAAAGGGGTTTATGGAGCGAGCTTGGAAGTATTTTATAATTGGTAGGGTATCTGTGTCACAGAGAATTTGGGGTTATAGTCATCGAGTATTGCACTTTGTCAACACAGGAAAAGAAAAACCCTCAAATATACCTCAAACCTACTAATTTTTATAATTAAAGGGAAAAGATGGGAGATGAATCCCTGGGGAGAGAGTCAAACATAAATTTCATATACATGAGAGAGCTGCCACTGGTCAGGATGGATTAAGGATCTGTGTGTTCAGTTGCCTGCTCCACTGTTACCTTACCTGAGGACACTGCTTCCCTTTCCCACCTGGAGACCAAGGATAAAAACAGCACCCTGCTGTCCAAACCCAGTGAACCTGGGCATGGGGTGACATAAATACATCAGTAAGATGAAATCCAGGGAGCTGACCATGAGTTGGCTTCCAGCAGCTTGTTGTGTGTCCTCTCTGCCCAGCCTGGTGGTGTGGTCCTATTTACTGCAACCTGTGGTACCAAAACCAAGGAAAATTTGAAACTGGGGTCAGAGGGACCAGATTTCTTCTCTCCTGCAGGGTTTCCATCTGCCTGGCTTTGTGGCACCCCTTATCCTGGCTATTCCAGGCAGGTGTCTGGGTGCTCTGGTCACTGCCTGTTGTGGTGAGGACCATGGGACAAAGAAAGGAGATCACAGCCTATCCAGAGCACCACGTGGGATTTGCTGGTCCGCCCTGGCTGGCATTTGGCTCCCCTTCTCTTCCCACCACATTGAAGCACGAGGTCTCCATGGTCCATGGGCAGAAGGGGAAGAGCCTGGATGGCCACAGTGCTGCTTGTTATAACAGATGTGCTCAAAATTCTGAGGATTTTCCCGAGTTAACAGATCCTGAGCCCAGGAATAAGCCAGAGGCACTGCCTGACCTGCAGGCAGCAGTGGGCTGAGCTGAAGGAGCTCTGGATGTAAGTGCTCCTGAAACAATCTGAGACTGAGTTAATCCCGTGGTAACTCCAGGGGGACAAACTGGAGGCTCAATCCTCCCCCTCCTCTCTCCTGTGCCTGAGCCAAGGGCACAGCACCGTGAAGCCTGGGGTTTCCATGTCCTGGTTTCTGGGGCTTTTTAGCTGTCCTTGTCTTCTGGTGCATATGGGAGTGGAAGAGCCAGGATGCTCATGGTGCTGTGGGAACCACAAGCTGGGGGGAGATGGGTGATGGAAGAGAGCAGACACAGAGCCTGGATATGGGGGTTCTCCTCTGGCCCTGAGCATTCCCCAGACACCCTGAGTTCTGCTTTACCCCCGTGCAGGGTCATCCCACGTCCCAAGCCGAGTCCTGCTGGAAGCTGTCTGCAGAGCTTTCCCTTCCCTCACACCAGAGCAGGGCTGGGGAAGGTGAAGCCTGTCCCTTTGCACGTATTTTGGGCTGGTGTTTGCTCTCCAGCAGCAAAGCAAACAGAAGGGTGAGGGGTGAGTTGCTGAAATGCCCTTCCCTGAGCTGTGCATCCCAACAGCCCTGGCTCTCTGCTGGGGGGAGTTCATTGGAATATCTCTGAATCCTGAGCGCTCTGCCAGGCGGGCAGCACCGGGCTGCGCTGGCAGCCGTGAGAGGAGGAGGAGGAGAAGGAGGAGGAGGAGGAGGAGTGGGCATGGGCAATGGTTGGTGTTTTGTTCATCCTCACCAGGGAGAAGAGGAGAAACAAAAGCAGGAGCAGCGCAGGGCACCGGGCTGGCTGGGTGAGGAGGAGACAAAAATAATTGTGCAGAATTTCATGGGAGAGCTTGAAAAAAGGGTGATTTTGTGAACAAACAGTCACCTCCCAGCACAGAACTTCCCAGTCTCCAATTTCAAAATTCCATTCACATCAACATCCACTTTCATGTTGCAAAACCTGGGGAAAAAGGGAGGGAAACAAAATGCAGCTTCACACATTTCAATGCAAAAGTCTCATTTTGGTGAGGAAAAGAGGGAGAAAGCACTGCTTTGGGGGTTCTTTTTTAGAGATCGAGCTCCCAGAATGGAAGTATGGAAATAATCAGGGACCTGGGGCAGGTGGGGTTGCCCCAAAGCTGCTCCTGCCTGTTGGGGCTGAACAGGGGGGCCATGAAGTGGCTGCTGGAGCTTCCCACATGGGAAAGGTGGGCGCAGGGGCACGGTGCAGATGCTGTGCTCTGGCATGTAGGAGTCCTCATGGGTTTGGGACAACAGGTATGGGGGGAAAACACATGGATCCAGCCCGGTGGGGGATGTGCCAGCCAGGCAAGAAGGGGCAGTCCCAGAAAAGGGAGGAGGATTGCAGGGAGCAGGAATGGTCCATAGGAGCATCATGGATGTGGAAGTTTCCCTGGGAAAACCCTTTCCTCTGGGCAGAAGCACAGATGGGGTTAATGCTCTGTCTCATTCCCTGCAGGTGTGGGACAGGTGATTCTGCTCAGCTGGACCAGTCATGGGGCAAGGAGTGAGGATAAGAGCGGGCTTTGGTGGGAGCATTCTCCATGCTCCTTTATCTAGAACACATGGAGTCAGCCGGGGTTTTCCCTGAGGAAAGGAGCCAGGGCAGCTCTGCCTGGGCTCTACCCCTGGGCTTGGCCAACCTCCGTGTGCTGTTTGGCATTGGCTGAGAGCTTGGATGAAGCTCCTGCCTGCCTGGCATAGAATTCCCAGAGAGAGGCTCTGCTGGAAATGCCTTTTGCCCTGAGGAGCAGCTGGAGAAGCCCTCAGCCTCGGGGGACCCTGGTCAGCAGTGCTGCAAAGCAGCCCCAGGTCCCTCTGCAGGAGACCAGGACCATCACTGGCAGCACAGTCCCCTCACCCAGGAGCAGCAGTGACAGCAGAGGAGCCAGTGCTTAGGAGAGCAGGTAACCTCACCACTGGTTTATGGATTTTGCTTGGCTGAGCTGTTGTAAGTCCCAATATGGAGCAGTTAGCAGCTGGCTTTTCCTTTTCCCAGTTTGTGGGGGCAGCAGGTCCTTCTCTGCAGACGTCTCATTGTGTTTCTCTGATGGAAAGGTGGCTGAGGGGGTCTGTGCACCCCAACTTTGCTGCAGAGCTCTGCCCAGCTTGTGTCCCTGGGACGCCAGTAAACCCCTAAATCGTTTGGCATCAGTGTCTTCTGAATGCTGAGGGAGGTTTTTTGCTTCTCCTGCTGTACAACCAAGCTCCTCATGTGTTGATGGTGGTGGCAGGGTGTTGCTGAGATGGCTGCTCTGTGCTTAGCGGCTGCTGCTTCTGTAAAAAGTGCTTTTTAGTCTAATTTTTCTATTGTGCTGTTTTTGCTGTTCGATGTGAGGGACAGCAGCTTCTGCCACACAACAACCTCCTCTGAACTTTCCCACCGTGCACTGGTAAATCCAGGGCAGGCTTAACTCAAGGAGCAACATTAATCATCAAATCTATAAGCAGGATATAGAAAGGCCAAGTGTGAATAATTACTGCTCAGGTGCTGATCACCCAGGCCCAGACCAAACCCAACATATTAAACAGACAGCAGTGGCCTCTCAACCACATCCTGGGTCCCCCAATGCTCTCCTACTGCTCTCTCTGCAGGGGACTTCTACAAACATCTGCTAGCACATGCAGATTCCAAAATATTCTTCTGCTCATTTGTGTTTAAGCTGGGAGGGATCTGACTCAAAATCCACAGATGGAAGGAAGGACAGATAGGCCCTGTGCTGCGTTCTGCAGAGCACACAGTTGCTCTTCTGAGGATGGGCTGCTGGGACTGGATATGGGCTTGTTCTTGGCACTTGTGGTTTAGGAGGACATGGAGCTGCTCCAGCGGTGGGAATTGGTGCTTGGCTCTTGGTGTGAGGGTGGGTTTTCCTTGGGTAGGTGCCCAGCCTCCCCCTGGGTGCTGGGGGTGAGCTGGGCTGGCAGCCTGGGGGAGGAGAGGGTCAGTTCTCCATCAGTGTCCATCCTTGTCCCTCCTGGTGTGGGCAGCCCTGTTGGATGTGCAGTGACATCCTCCTCCAGGCTGAGCTGCTTCAGTGGCACGAGGACTTGGCTGAACCGCTGCCTTTGGCACTGGGCTTGGTCTGTCACTCTCTAATGTCCCCTCTGAGCCCCCCAAGCACCAGCGGGGTGTTGAGGGTGCAGGGCAGAGCCCTGGGTGGTGCTGGGTTTGTGCTGACCCTCTGCTGTTGCTGAGCCCAGCACAGCCGGGCAGCCACCTCTGCAATCGCCTCTGGTCAGGGAAATCCAGGGAGATCTGGACCCTCCCGGGTTCTACCGGCAGCTGCCAGGTGCCTTCTGCCCTTCCTGCCCGCCCTGCCGAGCGCGGCTCCCGGAAAAAGCGGGCTGGGCTCAGGCGCTGCTCCAGCCTCGGGTTGAATTTCTGCCTCTGTTACCGGAGGCAGCGTCTCTGCTCGGGGCAGGATGACTTTCCCCAGAGCAAGGGGTTCAGTGTGGTGACACTGAGGGCACCACGAGCAGCGGATCTGCTCGTGGAGAGCATTTTGCACTGGGAAGGGAAAGCCACAGCTGTCTTGCAGCTGGCAGAGTGAGTGGTGTGCGCGCAGAGCCGGCTCCCTCTGCCTTGGCACGGTGCAGGACCCCCCTGGTGCCCCTCACCCTCCCCATCTCCCACCTCTGCGGGTCTGTGCCAGCAGCGCTCCGCCTGTCCCTTCCAGAGCCCCCTCCGTGCCTTATTCCCGCTCCAGGGCTGCGGGCACAAACTGCGGGCGATGCCCGTTCACCCCAGCCGGGAGAGCACCGAGGACAGAGAGGACGTGGAAGGATTTTTAGGGTCAAACTCTTTAGCACCAGCAAAAAGTCGGGCAGTGCTGGGGCGCGTTGGACCGCGCTGGGGTCAGAGCCGGCGTGGGGACGGGCGCTGACAGGGGAGCAGAGCTCACGGCTGGGCTGGGGGCTGCAGCGGCGGCAGCTGAGCTCCCTCAGATTTTGGGTCCTCCACCCTGCTCCAGCCCATCTGTTCTGCATCTCTCACCGGAGCCAGGGACCGGAGGGGTGGGGGGCGAGGTGTGGTGGGTGTCTACCGGCGTACTGAGGGGCCACAGCCCCTTCCCCGCAGCACCCAGGGGGTTCAGCCGACTTGTGAAGGGATCAAAACATTTTGTGCCTGGAAGACGAGGAGCGTGTGCGAGAGTGAGGATGGGCTTGTGTTGGGGGGTGCAACCTTCCCCTGTCACCTCCCTTCTAGCCTGAATGCTTCTGCCATCATGATTAATTTATCAGGTACTTATGAATATGCAGATGAGACTCTGGTTTCCAGGCTCTGCTTTCAGGAGAGGCTGTGATGGGCTTTCTGCTGCCGCCGCCTTCGTAAGAAGAAAAATGTCATGTACCAGCGTTTAAAATAAATAAATAACTGCGCCACAGAGAGCGTGCGAGCCTTCGCGGCTCCGCGGAGCTGTGGGATCTCCTCGCTCCTCAGTGACGGATTTTTGAGTGTCCCTGTAGCATATGCACCCCGACTCCCCCTCCCCGTGTGTGTGCCGGTGATGCGGAGGCGTCTTTGCCGTTTCCAGCCTTTGAAACCTTGATTGAAGCCCCAGAAACTTCCACTGTGAAAGAGGGCGAGAGCTGGCTCCCCCCGGGAGAGGGGAGATCTGGAGGGATAGGGGAGCCTGGGTTGGCGGACTCCTGCAGGAACCGGTGCTTCTCCTGCTGATGGCCCCTTTATCACCGGAAACCCCGAGGTCTGGGAGATGGGGAGCAGTTTGGGAGGGTGATGAGTGTGTGCATGTGGCTGTTGGGCTAAAGCGAGATCTGACCCTGTCTGGCTCGGCTACCTGGAGCAGGGGCTGTAGGATAAAGGATTTGGGTTTAAGATCCAGCAGCCGGAGGCGCTGACCTGTGGGCGTCCGCAGAAGCACCTGGGTTTAAAACTTCCCCCAAACACTGTGTGCAGCAGCCAGGGCTATGGATGCAGCAGCTGCTGCTTCTCCTAATCCCATCGCCGGAGCCCCTCTCCAGCTGCCTTCGGGCAGGGGAGTCTCGACTCTCGAGGCAAGCGAGCGGGATGGGCCCGGGGGAGGCCCCGGGAGTCCCGGCCCGAGGAGCCGGAGAAGGGAAGTGGGTTTCTCCATGCCCCCCTGGGTGAATATTCTCCGGTTAAAGCTGTGGTTTCGCAGAGCGAGCTCTGGCGTGTTCAGCAGTGCTCCCGCAGTGCCTCTGCTCCTGGGCAGGGGGTTACAGGGCTTATATTTTCAATTGTAATTTTTCTTTTTTTTTTTTTTTTGAGGGGAGGCTATTTGGAGGATCAGCAGGGGAGGGGAGCGGCGCTCAGCCCTGCGGCGTCCTGAGCGGGACAGGACAGGGCGCGAAGCCCTCTGCCCCGGGGGCAGCAGCACCGGCGGTCGGGGACACCGCGGCCGCCCCGGTCCCTTGCTGTGCCCCCCGCGGGGGTCGCGGCCGCCCCTCCCTCCCTCCCTCCCGCTCCCCCGGCCCCGCGCCGCGCTGCGGGTCCCGCGGAGGGCGCCAGGGGGGGCGGGGGGCGCGGGGCGC